>CM023453.1:178035579-178273126 GCA_013339765.2 Haemaphysalis longicornis
ACTGAGTTGCATCACTGCGTCGACAAGCCCAGCAGTAAACACTTTGCCTCTGTCCGTAATAACAATGGCCGGGGCACCGTGCCGGAGAACAATGTTGTCAATAAAAACTTGGCAACCTCGAATGCAGTTCCTCTTTGGAGGGCTTTTGGTTCTGCATACCGCGTGAGGTAGTCGGTGGCGACTACAATCCACTTGTTCCCCGCGGACGACGTCGGAAATGGTCCCAACAGGTCCATCCCGACCTGTTCAAACGGCTTCCAGGGGATTTGGACAGGGTGCAAGAGGCCCGCTGGCCGGAGTGGTGGAGCTTTCCGTCGTTGACATTCGCGGCACGTGCGCACGTAATGCCGCACGACTGCAGAAAGTTTTGGCCAGTAGTATGACTGCTGGATCCTAGTCAGGGTACGGGTGAAGCCGAGGTGACCCGCCGTCGGCTCATCGTGGCAAGCCTGCAGAACCTCGTTACGAAGTATTGCGGGAACAACAAGCAGGTAGCTTCGGTCACGCGGAGAAAAGTTCGCTTTATACAGGACACCACCGCGGAGAGAGAAGGATGACAGCGCTCTTGAAAACACCCGCGGCACAGTGGGCGAACGTCCCTCCAAGAAGTCAATCAGCGGCCGTAGCTCGGAGTCCCCCCGTTGTTGTTCCGACACGGAGGATGTGTCCAGCACGCCAAGAAAAGCGTCGTCATCGGTGCAGTCATTCGCCGACGCAGGGACAGCTGGTGCTCGGGAGAGACAATCGGCGTCGGCATGCTCTTGGCCGGACTTGTAAACGACTTTGACGTCGAATTCTTGAAGCCGAAGGCTCCACCGAGCTAGTCGTCCAGACGGGTCTTTTAGGCTCATCAACCAGCAGAGCGAGTGATGGTCACTGACCACTGTAAATGGACGGCCATACAGGTATGGTCGAAATTTAAGTACTGCCCAAACGACGGCGAGGCACTCCTTTTCGGTGGCCGAGTAGTTGGCTTCCGAAGAGGACAACGTTCACCCTTTCGGCGCCGTCTTGCCATTGCAGAAGAACCGCTCCGAGTCCAACGTTACTGGCGTCGGTGTGAAGCATAGTGGTGGCGTTCTCGTCGAAATGGGCCAAGACCGGAGGCGTTTGCAACCGTTCGCGCAGCTCGTCGAACGCCCTCTGTTGCTCGTCATTCCAAAGGAACACGACATCATCCCTCGTAAGGTTGGTCAGCGGAGCTGCAATGCGGGCGAAGTCCTGTATAAATCGTCGGTAATAGGAGCATAGCCCCAAAAAGCGCCTCACGGCTTTCTTGTTGGTTGGCACGGGAAACCGAGATACCGCTTCAGTCTTAGCAGGATCAGGTCGAACTCCGGCACTGCTAACCACATGGCCGAGGAACAGGAGTTCCTCGTACCCAAAATGACACTTTTCAGGCTTTAGTGTAAGTCCGGCGGATCGTATTGCCTCGAGGACGGACGTGAGACGTTCGAGGTGTTCTTCAAACGTGGTGGAAAACACGATCAGGTCGTCCAGATACACCAAGCAAGTTTGCCACTTTAGGCCCGACAGCACGGTGTCCATCAGTCGTTGAAAAGTGGCTGGAGCGGAACACAACCCGAACGGCAACACTTTAAATTCGTACAGTCCATCAGGCGTCACAAAAGCGGTTTTCTCGCGGTCCCGTTCATCGACCTCGATCTGCCAATACCCGCTTTTTAGGTCCATAGACGAAAAATAGCGGGCATGTCGTAGTCTGTCGAGGGAGTCGTCAATGCGAGGCAACGGGTAGACATCTTTTTTGGTGACCTCGTTGAGTTGGCGGTAGTCCACACAAAACCGTAATGTCCCATCTTTCTTTTTCACTAAGACTACGGGCGAACGCCCAGGAACATTTCGACGGTGCGATGACGTCGTCTTCCAGCATTTGCTGTACTTGCCGCCGTATTGCCATCGCGCTCCTTGGGGCCACACGGTACGGGTTCTGACGGATGGGCCTCGTTGTTTCTTCGGTAATTATTCTGTGCTTTGTCAGATGCGTCTGGCGGACACCTGCCGTGGACGAAAAACAGTCCGCATATTGTTCTAGTAGGTCGAGGAGCGCTCGGCGTTTTTCGGACGAACAGGTTGGTGCTGACGTCTATTGCGGGTTTGGCGCTCCGCTGTTGTGGTGGCACCAGTTTTGGAGCACGTAACAAGCCCTCTGTGTCGTCGAACAGCTTCGAAGAAGGCTACAGTAGTCCCTTTCAGATCTGCTGGCGCTCATTGGCGAAATTGGTGAGCAGGAGATTTCCGCGGCCACAGGACAGGTGCACCAGGCCTCTCGCGATGGCAAAAGCCATGGTCGAGGAAGAGCGATGTGTGCAGCTCGGCACGCCATCGGCAGTGCGAAGGATCGTCGCACGCTACTGCGACGAACGCACATGATCGTGGCGGCACACTTACGTCGTCAGCAGCGATACGCCAGTGGCAGACGTCGGTGCTCGGTAGGCTGTACTGGAGGCAGGTTCGTCGAAAGGCTCACCCTGCCCTCACCGATGTCTATAACGGCGTCGTATTCGCGCAAGAAATCCATGCCGAAGATTACGTCTTTGCAGCACCGAGGGTAGAATGACGAACGTGCGACAAAGTCGGAGCCTCCTAGACGAATCCTAGCCGGTGCATTTCCCGACTGGTGTTCATGAGGTGGCCTCCAGCGGAACCGAAACTGAGGCCCGTCCCACGCGGTCTTTACCTTGCGCAAGCGCTCGGCAAATTGCTGGCTCACGATGGAGTAAATCTGCTCCGTGTCCAGCAAAGCGGTCACCTCATGCCCGTCGATAGAAACCCTGAGTTCAAGGCACTAGCGCCTTCGTCGGCGTTAAGGGTCGTCGTCGTTGTGTGCTTACACTGCGGCAAAACTGTATGGGCGCATTGTTCCCGTCGAGTGGTAGCGGAACATCCGTTGGTTGACGTCGGCGGCGATGGAAGTCTTGCTGAGCTTCTGCAATCAGCAACCTTGCCTCCCAGGTCGCTTCGTCTAGTTCCACGCCGGGGGCTGGAAAACACGGACGTCGGGGGCCGTCTCGAGGGGCGCGACGGGTCGGCGGGAGGTGCGGTGCTGAGGCGGTGAGCGGGATCGACGAATAGGCGACGTGGTGTTGCGTGCAGTGAGGTAGTCGGCGATTTCGGTCGGCCGCTGGCCAAGACGGGAGAGGAGGAGCAGCCGGAGAGAAGCCACGTAGTCCCATCTCGCGTATGGGGCACCGTCTGTAGACGTGGCCAGGCTCACCGCAGTGATAGCACAGGGGTTGCCAGTCAGCTGTGCGCCACAAATCCGTTTTGCGAACCCGGGTCGGTGGAATTTCGGCTGCGAAGTGGGCCACGACCTGCACAGGCGGGGGTGGCTGACGGAAAGGGACAGTTGGCATGTTTGGTGGCTGCTGACGCATTGCTGCTGCGTAGCTTGCGGGGCTCTCTTGCACGGGCGGGTCGGAGGTGAGAATGCTTGGCGCAGCTCTTCGTGCACAATCCTGGCCACGGAGGGCGTCGGCTGTGGAGTCGCAATTCCAAGCTTGCCTAGCTCTTCGCGTAAGACCGACCTGATCAGTTCCCGCAAAGAGCTGCCATCGCTCGTCAGGCTGGCAGCGGTTCCGGGAGCGTGGCGGACCTCCGAGAATACTGACGACTGCGCTCCTGCACAGCCCGCTCGATAGCCGTGGCCTCCTGATGAACTCTTACACAGTGCGTGGCGGGTTTCGGACAAGGCCGGCAAAAAGCTGCTCCTTGACGCCGTGCATAAGGTAGCGAAGTTTCTTCGCGTCCGACATGGCAGGATGAGCGTGGCGAAAAAGGCGTGCCATGTCCTCGGCAAACATGGTGACACTTTCGTTAGGTTTCTGGATTCTCGACTCCAGCAACCGCAGCGCGTTCTCGGGATGATCCGGGTCAGAAAAGGCTTCCTGAAGTTCCTGGCGGAATTTGGTCCAAGACGTGAATGTAGCCTCATGGTTCTCGTACCAAATACGAGCGCCGTCTTCCAACGAGTAGTACACCTGCCGCAGTTTGAGCGCATCGTCCCACTGATTAAAAGTGGCAACACGCTCGAAGTGAGCAACCCAGTCTTCCACGTCCTCGAAGGCAATCCCCGTGGAATTTATTGGGTTAGCGAGGCTGGTGAATTACACCTGTGGTGTGGCCATAATGGGAGCTTGCGGGGGCTTACGGCTGCGGACGTTGGAAAGACCCGGTAATTCAGGAGAGAGACCGAGCTTGCGCCGACTGCTCCGATGGACCGGCGTGTTGATGAGACACGGGCTTTCTAGGCTGGCGCCGGACAGGGCGCCAGCCCTGTCCGGCGCCAGCCCGGACCCTGTCCGGGATCCAGGCATAAGAAAACCCGGCTCCTCTACCAGTGTTGCGTCTTAGTAGACGGAGGTGTAGACAGCAGGATGGTGATGTACCTATTTATTAGGCGTAGCGCTACACCGAAGAGTAGAGGCAGCACGGCGAGGCTCAGCGAAGATGGCTGAATCAGTCTGGGCCGTGAGCGGTGGACCCACACATTTACGTCGTCGTCTTCAAAAACCTGGTTGGCCAAGAAGCACGGAACGTAGCACTAACTGGGGATTGATCTTTGCACGGCGATCGCACACATCGCAAGCAGGGCATCGCGGCTTGACAAATATCCACGTGACAATATTATTTACTAAACCTGCGGCTCGCGTTGCTCAACATGTCTACTACGAGGCTGTCGTCTGCGTTGGTGTTGCGTTTGGGACCGCGGCGCCGTTTCCAGTTTTATTCCTTCAGACGTTTAGTTAGACCGCTTCATAAGCTGTGTACCAAGCTGTCCGCGAATTGGAACGCAGCCTCTGTCTGTCTGTCTGTCTGTCTGTCTGTCTGTCTGTCTGTCTGTCTGTCTGTCTGTCTGTCTGTCTGTCTGTCTGTCTGTCTGTCTGTCTGTCTGTCTGTCTGTCTGTCTGTGACTCAATTCAGCCAGCGGCCAAAGGGAAACGAAGTCTGCTCAATGGATTAAATAATGGTCAGCCTAAATTTAACTGGGGACGCAGACAATGATGAGAGACGAAGCACAAGCGCTTGTGCTTCGTCTCTCGTCATTGTCTGCGTCCCCAGTTAAATTTAGGCTGACCAGTATTGAATCAATTATGATCCAACTAGCTCAGAGTCTGCATATTCTGCGCAATAGTCTTATATGCTCACAGCCAAATCTAAACGTCTAAGTCCAGTTTGTATGTCCATTCTTGTCAACATTGTTGAACAAGAACAAAGAATTACACAAATATAAGACAGAAAATTAATACACAAGGGATATTTACAGTGTTTCTTCAAAAAAAAATCAGAGATGCTTGATTTTTGCGAAATGAAATACTACACCCACTACAGAAAAAAAATCATACTGTCGCCTGCTGTCGCTCGCGCCGCTATAGCTTCTGGCGGCATTTTAAGAAATCAAGCTGCAACAGTTACGAAAGGCTCCACTATATAGGTTCCACGTTCTGCTTGGAACGCAAGTGGACTGGGCAGCGCGGTTCTATAAACGTTCAGGTATAGCGCTCGATTTACGCGCGCCTCCGCCGTACAGCAGCGCTGGTATGGATGTACACTGGAGCAGTGGAACGCGGTCAATTTAAATTTACTTCAGCAAACCTTTAGCGTGTTTACCGTGGGAAGAGCGCGACTCACGAAGAACAACTGGGGAGGTGAGCGGGAAAGCAAAGGGAGGCATTTACTTTGCAATGTCGACAAAGACTATCGTCTTTTGTCGACAGTTGCAACGAAAGGAGCAGATACGTGGCCAACCATTTTTTCTTTGTTGTTTGTAGCCATCCTTCTCAGTTTTAAGCTGAGTGATTATTTGCTGATATCTGTGTTCTAGTGTCGCTTGAGAGCAACACTAGTCTTTTTACTATCATCATGCGAGGTCCCGCACGCGGTTTTTACCTTGGGACCTCCCAGTGCCTCTGTACCCATTCACGTTTCATGTTCACGCTTTATAAACAAAATTATATTTGATTGAATTCGATTCAAATAAGCGACTTGGCAGGGGGCTGTAATGGGCCTCTTGTTCAGTTCGATCGCATCACGTTCCATTTTCACAAACTGTTTTAGTGCTTGCCCATGATACGTTATTCCAGCGCATTCCAGCGCCTTTGCGTTAAAAGTTATCTTTCGCGGGAGGGAGTTACCAAAGACTAGTTTTGTTTTTTAAATTGAACAGTCGTATTTTGTCCTCTTAGCCTCTTTAAAGTATGAAAACGCATTTCATGTTCATGTCAGCCCAGAAGCAAAATAACATTGCTTTACATATTTTCGCATCATCTATTCTACAGTCAAAATGTCGTGAGTTATTGGATTAGGATGGCGGCATGTCATAAATTTCTGAGTGCATCGTCTCAATCACTCCGTTAGCAAAAGCGTAAATGAAACATGAATGGCAACGTTTCTGCGCTTGTTAGAAGCAGATCTCTGTATGAACGAAAAAAATTTCTGCAGATTCTATTTTCTTCGTGTTGTGTTTGTGGCGCTGTTTCTGTTATTTCATAATTTACCAACTCACCGACGCATCTATCCTAGCAAAAGATCGGTTGAGATGAGTGATGCGCCCGGCGGGATTTCCAGGGAAACGTTCATGTCCAGAGAGACAGCCGGAACGTACAAGGAGAACGAGCTGTTCCAAAACCCTAAGCTGGCGGAAACCCTGGAGGCGATCGCCCGGAGTAACTTGACCCATGACGCTCTCTCCAAGGGACCGCTGGCCGAAGCCATTGCCACTGACATGCTCAACAACCGTGAGTGCAGTATACAAGCACGGCATTGCGCAGTCTACGTATCGCGCAAGGAGATAAATGACAGAAAAATATTTTTTGGGGTACTAGGTCCACAAATATGAACAGGAAAGGTTTCAATTTACAGGGTAGTGCCAATGTTTGGCCCGCAGTAGTAGCGGCATCGACTTATTGTTGAGACATTTGGGTTTATTCCCATGCTAGAGATTTAAGAAAAGAATGCGAAGATGTTTAAGCACTTCTCAGTAGAAATTGAGCAAGCTATGAAGTGATGTAAATGCGAGTAATATTTTTTTAAGTTTTTGTAAGGGCTATACTTTTCTGCAAACGCGTTATTTCGCGTCATAACCGCGGCTTCAGAAATACAGGCGCTTTGTTTGATAGCTTTGGGATCGGACGTCAACGTCATTGCAATGGCCCCGGTGGACGCGGGTACAGGGATTCTGGCGATCGGCTTCACAGCGGAAGCTTTTATTTTTGCTTGCTGTGTTTCGCATTTGCTCCGCAGCCTTAAAAGTGCCCGTGTTGATGATATTTAGGCAAACTTGATTAGGCAATGATGCCGCAGCTGGCCATATACGCTATATTTTAAACAAGTTTTTGCCATTGACTTTCATGGTTTTGTTTGTTGCGATATATCGAGATCATTAGAGACAAATTTTGTTAACTCTGTTTCTCCCACTGTCCATATTCGACGTTCAGGTCACAGTTTTAGTTCATTTAGCCTGTACAAAAACACTTCAGGGACGCTGTTTTTTCGTGAAATTACCTTCGTATCGTGCTTGTTACGTTAATTGATGAGGCAGTTTCTTTTAAAAATCGAAGCTTGTCTTTTTTGGCTCACTGATAAGGACCGTACGCGAAAACGCCCCGCAGGAACGCCAACTTTACACGCTGGGAGGGTACATGATGATGATGATGATGAGTTTCCACAAAGTCACATCGAACGCCTCAAGAAAAAAAAAACGCTTCCCATAATCGGAATCGCACCCGAGTACCTCGACTTATGAGGCCGAGCCGACATGTATGCAAATTGCGCCGTTCATACGTGGCAGAAGCAGTTTGGATTTTGACTTGGACTCAGATTGCTTTGGGGAAAGCTTCGTGTTTTGACCGGATTTCTCATCATAAAGGGGCTTTTCTCGTCCATTTCCAAGAAGCCGCCATAACCTTGAAGGACCTGGAAGAATACCAACCAGTGGTAGAGGACGTGTACGGAGTGACGCTGTCCACCAAGGAGCGCATCATCGCGCCGCCGCCGCCTTCCGGCGGTGTCCTAACCTCCTTCGTGGTGGCCGTGATGGACCAGTACCGCGAGGAAGGCCGGCTAGAGGACGACCACCGCAACTGGCACCGAGTCGTCGAGGCTCTCAAGCACGCCTTCGCCCGTCGTCCGGAGCTCGGCGACCCGAAGAAGCTGACGATAAAAGAGGTGGGTCAAGCTGTGAATGACGTGTGCTCACTCCCACGTCGTGCAGCGTATTTCCCACATTTGCATATTCAGCGCTCACAAGGAGCCTCGCATCAAGCTTCCGTAGGCATTACGCTGAAGGTTGCCGCAAATGCACGCGTCCTGCGCGTAATTCCCGTCCTTCGGAATGCCGCTTGCACGTGGAAAACACGGCTAGTGTTCAAAATAGGAGGGTATATCCTCGTATTTAGAAAATCGTTCACATATCTGCATATGTGCACATATCTGAAGGTATGTGGACGATGTTCTTGTTGTCATGGAGCGTGTTCGGCGCGATGACCACGAGAAGATGGTTGCGGATGTTCTCATTTCTGCTGAGTGGGCAGAGGGTCTCGCACGAGACGCCGGAACCGGGTGTTCTGCAGTTTTTGGACGTGCGCGCGCTCCTTGGTGACGTTCAGCCCTGTTGGCAGTGTGCTCCTCAAAGCCAAAATGGCATCCTGCCTTACCGGCCCGCCTATTAGAAGGCGGGGCATAGCGAATAATTCCATGAAGGCGGTGCTCCCTGCCCGCACAAAATGAAAGCAAGCTTGCTGCAGCAAGCTGAAACATTGCAAGTGGCGGGAGATATCCACCTGAAATGGTGATTTCTGTGGCGGAGAGCCTTTTGAAGGAGATGAAGAGCACCCAAGCACCAGGTGTGAGTGGACTGAGGGAGAAAACCCTTGTGGTGGCTGTGCACCAGCTGTCCCACCGCTTGAAGAATGTCGGTGGCATATGTGGTGTGCAGGTGGTATTCTCGGCTCCCAAGAGGCTTTCAAAGATGGTGCGAAAGGTTAATGAGCCGTGCAATCATCCCCGCTGCGTCACAAAACATGCAACAAAGTTTGTTAGTGCGCGACGGGTGTGTTTTACCGGAACCCTCTGGACTGCAAACGGTGCTACGTCGGTCAAACCGGCAGGTGCCTCAGTGATAGGTTGAGAGAGCACCGCGCAGCTGAGGGCGCGCAGATGGGGGCTGGCAACCTTGCTGACCGTTGCCGTAGGTGCGGGTGCACGCCCAAGTTGGGTGTAGTTGGGTCATATCAGATAAGATCGAACAAAGCATGGCTGGTCAACCTCTTCAATTCGCTTGAAATTTTTTTACTTCATTCCCGCATGTATGTAATGTGCGGATTCACAAATATTTTCGGCGGAAAAAATTTTGGCCGACTGAAAAAAAATTTGGAACCCACCCGCGTGGACCCCGGCCGCTACCTGCCCATGCACCGCGGCCAAATTTAGCGACGTCTAGCAAAAAATATACTAACCAGGCGGGAATGGTAATTTTTATGCTTAATCTACGCCTGGTGTGCATTTTGGGCCCAAAATATCGTTGGCTAGAAGAACATATACTTTTTGTAATAAAGTTCTAAATCTTGCTCAGAGCGCATTTTGTTGTGTACTTTGCGGGCCAGTATTATCGTAAGTAATGGAGCTAGAGCGTTACAATTTGAGTGAGGGCTGCTACTGGCAAGTACAAATAAGGGCCGTACATATCGTGTCTGTGCACACTACGATTAAAAAGTAAATGGCGCACAATTGTGAAGAAAAAACTAAAACACTCCGAGTTCAGAGGCTTATTAAAAAAAAAAAAACACTTCTTCGATTTTGCTGAAATTCTCCAAATGTTACCCTGTGAATGTACTTCAATGATCGTTAAAAACATGTTGCATCATTTTGTTCCTGACGCGCCTACAGCGCGAGAAAAAAGCCTGGTCGGCTAGGTCTTCACAAGATCCTGAGACACGAAACAGTGAGAGCAACTTCCAGTGAATGTGCAGACGTACCAAAGGCAAACTGTTACTTATTGATAGTATTACAGAGAATTCAGAAGCAAAACTGAAATTTTTATGTGAATTTTGGAACGAAAATAAACAATCTGCGCACCGCTAAACGTGTACTCTTCGAAGAAAAAACGGAGGAACTCCAGATTCACGCGCATTTTAAAAAAAACCCTTCTTCGAGTTTTATGAAGCTTTCCACGGATATTTTCCTCCTACTTTAATGCCTGAGCCATTAAACTTTCTGAAACTGATAAAGGAGTATTCGAGGCTTTTGGGATTAACACAGAGGGAGACAACAGCGTCAGTGCGCCGTCTTTGGCACTCTCAACCAAATAATGATGATGATGGTTTGATTTTATTGGCGCAAGGCCGACACGGGCAAAGAGCGCCAAACAGAAAGTTATTTGCTGAGGAGACAACACGAAATAAAATCAGTTAAAAACTATGAGTACGGCTGGTGTAAAGGGCCAGGGTGAAGAACAAGAGTGGTTAAAAAATAAATAAGGTGGCTGGTGTATAGGACCAGGGGTAAAGCTATGGGTGGTATGAGATGAGTTGTAAAAAGTGAACTTCTGATAGGAACTTAAACGTGCGCTGAACAGAAAACATGGCATCATCTCCTAAGAAGTATGATGGGTGTGGTGGAATATGTCGTGTGTGTAGTTGAGGGAAGTGTTTGCGTCGTGTAGTGTCGAGTGCCTTACATTCTATGAGGATGTGGATCACGGATAGGGCCTCTCCGCACCTGCTGCACAGAGGTCTTGGAGATCCAGTGAGCAGGTGCGAGTGCGTTGCGTGAGTGTGCCCTATCCGTAATCTAGCCAAGGCGACTTCAGTGTATCTATTGCGTGTGTCAGTGGTGTATGGTCCCAAGTGTGGTTTTAGTACGTGTAACTTGTTGTCGGTTTGTTCGCTCCAGTGTGTTTGCCATGTTTTGCGAAGTTGTTGTCTGATGTGTGGTTTCACGTCGGTGTAGGGTAATGTGGTTATGTCTACTGCATTCGAGAGTGTAGCAGCAGCGGCCATTCGATCCGCTGCTTCGTTCCCGGCTATACCACAGTGGCCAGGGACCCAGCAAAGGACTAGTTCAAATTTGTGGACATACACAGACATAATACCCTTGACTATTAGATTTACAACGTGATTTTTTGAAGACTTTGTTGACGACAACGCCCGCACGACACTGAGGGAGTCTGTATATATAATGGATTGTGGGATGTGACTTTGAAGGATATGATTAACAACAAGAAGTACACCATAAGCCTCTGCCGTAAAGATACTCGGTATTACTGTTAAGAGTTTTAGTGACATTAAGGCCGGGCCCATGCGCCGCGCAGGACACAGAGGTGGCAGTTTTAAGGCGTCCGTATAAAATTCAGAAAATTGATACTTCTGCTGCAAATACAAGAAGTGCTGCAGAATTGCACATGTGGGAGCTCGGTTTTTATCTACAGGTGTGAAGGATGTGTCGCATGATACAGGGCGGAGATGCCATGGTGCTATAAAATCTGTTTGAGAACTTTGTATGGTGTCTAAAAAGGAGACAGAAGCTCTGACGCTTCCTCTCTAACTCTGTAAGAGAAGGGGCGCAGAGAACGATGGTCGGTTTAGGAGTAGTGCAGTCATAGACGTATCATAAAAAGCCGGTTTAAAAGGATGGTGTGGCAAAGATGAAATTTTAAAAGCAAAAAGGAGATCTGTGTATGCTCGCTGACGTTGTAGGTTCCACTTATTACACTCCACATAGAGGCTTTCGACCGGGCTAGTCCGGAAGGCGCCACATGCCAACCGCAGCCCCAGATGAAGCACTGGGTCCAGCATTTTTGAGGGATGTCTTACTTGCTGACCCATAAACAACGCTTCCATAGTCTAACCGTGAACCTATCAGGCTGGTAAAAACACGTAAAAGAAGTTGTTTGTCAGTCCCATATGAAGAGTGGGAGAGAACCTTGAGTATATTCATGGCCTTAAAGCATTTATGTTTAAGTTATTTTATGTGGGGAATGAACGAGAGCTTTTCATCAAGGACTACAACCTAAAAACTTGTGTTCATTTCTGACTGGAATTGAGACACCATTGAGTTTGATGTCTGGATCCGGCCGAATGCCGCGCCTTTTCGAAAACAAAACACAAGTACACTTCACTGGATTAAATTAAAACCGTTGCTATCTGCCCAGCCAGCTAGCTTGTTAACACCAAGCTGGACTTGGCGCTCGCAGATAGACGGTTACAAGACTTAAAGGATAACTGCACGTCGTCTACATAGATTTAGCAGGAATGGTTTGGTGGCAGAGCCTTCCGAGAGAGTTCATTTTTACAATAAACAAAGTGCCACTCAAAACTCCACCTTGCGGAACACCGTTTTTCCTGCACATGAACTCTAGAGAGTGCAGTTCCAACTCGCACGCGAAACGTTTCTTTCAGAGAGGTAACTTGGCAAGCGTGTTCCACATGTTACCCGACATACCAAAGGACTTCAAATCGCTGAGGATGCCGTACCGCCAAGCAGTGTCGTACGCCTTTTCAAGATCAAAGAATACTGTCATACAGTACCTGCTTATGGAGGGTAGGCATCTTTAATATACGAGTCTAACGCAACGAGTTGATCGTTCGTAGATCGCCCCGCCCTAAAGCCTGCCTGGCAGCTCTCGAGAAGACCGTTGTACTCTAAGAAGTACACGAGTCTCCTGTTTATCATCTTCTCGAAGAGCTTACACAGGCAGCTTGTCAGGGCAATGGGGCGATAACTGGCGGGAGAGGAAGGGTCCTTCCCTTCCTTTAGGAAAGCCACTTACTATGGCCTCCCTCCAAGAGCGTGGGAAGTGCCCCGAAAGAATATTTTATTGTAGAGGTGAAGAAGTGTTTCAAGCGTGTCTGCATGTAAGTGTTGTATGATTGTGTATGAATCCTGTCTGCACCTGGAGCTGAAGGTTTACATGTGGTCAAAGCAGCCTTCAGCTCATAAATTGAAAAAGGAGAATTGTAAGAAGTGTGCGACTTGTTGCTATCACGCAGTGACTTCTTCTCACATGATGCTTTGTGTTTAATGAAAGTGTTGGTGTAGTGTGCTGAACTGGACACGTGTTGGAAGTGTTGCGCAAGTGTGTTAGCCTGGTCTTCCAGTGTGTCCCCTGTTGTACTAACCAGGGGCAGGCTGTGTGTCTGTTGTCCTTTTAGTTTTCGTATCGTGTCCAGACTTTGTGTGTGTCAGTGTATGAGTTTATGGAAGTGAGGAAGGTGCGCCAACTCTCCCTTTTCGCCTCACGACGCACTCGCTTCCCAAAAGCCTTTGCCCGTTTAAAAGAAATGAGGTTATGTGACGTGGGGTACCGGCGAAGGACACCCCACGCCTGTTCTGGGCCTCTCGCGCCCGCCTGCAGTCCTCGTTCCACCAGGGCCTCCTTGGGGTGCGGGACCCACTGGAGGCCTGGGGAATGGACTTTTCGGCGGCGTCGACTATGTGCGCCGTGACGAGTTGGGCTGCTTCCTCCACGTGTAGGTGTTTATGGTTGTGTGGTGTAGTTTAGATGTTTCTGTGAATGTACTCCAGTTTGCTTTTGATTCATTAAACCTGCTATGGGCAGATGGACTGCATGGGCCTTTACCTCTGTATGTTAGGGATGTGGGGAAGTGGTCACTACCATATGGGTCCGTGCCCACGCCCCCACTCAAGACATGGAAAGAGAATTGCAGAACCAATAGCCAAGTCGAGATGTGAGTACGTATTATGTCCTAAGTTATGGTATGTAGGCTGTTTTTTGTTGAAAAGGCATGCTCCTGAAGATGTAGGAAATATCTCTATCAGGCGACCTCGGGCATTCGTTCTGGAGAAGCCCCAAAGAGAGTTGTGCCCATTAAGGTCGCCTGTTAGGATGTATGGTTCGGGCAGCTGGTCGACAAGCGCCTCGAAATGAGAGCTCGAAAGTGCATGATCAGGAGGAATGTAAATGGAGCACACCGTTACCCACCTATTAAATATTAGTGTTCGAATTGCTACAGCCTCGAGGACAGTGTTCAGAGTGACAGGGTGGCAGGCTAAGGATTTCCGGGCGACAATGCCACACCTCCTGAAGAGTGTGTGCAGCCAACCCTGTCCTTTCTGAATACCATGTACCTATTAAGAAAATTTGTCTGTTTGGAATTGAGGTGAGTCTCTTGGATGACACATGAGACTTGGCTGATTGGCATGCAGGATATCATACACATCATCAAGATTTTTAAGGAGGCCTCTGCAGTTCCATTGAATGATGTTTTCTGTTCCCATTATTTAGGTTTTAAGAATGAATGGAGTGTGTGTATGTGTTTCATGTGTCGTCTTTCGGGGCTGTTACTCTCGGGCTTAGGCTTTTTAGGCCTGTCTGTAGGCTTGGAAGTCGGTGGCCGCTCCTTGCGCTGCGTTGCAGGCAGGAACGGCCCGACATCCATCTCGTCGTCGGATGTCCGAGGGGTGCCCGACGGACCGGGCCCCCCCAGACTTGGCCCCCCCTCGGGAGCCCTTCGTTTTGAGCCGCCACCGCCGAGGGCGTCCGGGGCACCAGAGGTTGGCACGGGCGGTGCGGTGACGGTGGGAGCCGGTGCGGGGCCCGTGGTGTCCATCACCTCGGTACCCTCCAACGGACTGGAGGACGGGGAGACAGAGGCGGGAGCGCGCACCGGGTCCCGACAGAAGTGGTTTGCACCACAACCGCTGCTGCCTCAGCAAGCGGCGTGGTGCCGGGTTGGGCTGCGTGGGGCAACCCAGCGGGGGGCGGGGGTGGGACCAGGTCAGACTCGCTGAACTGGGTCCCTGTGGAAACCAGACGCCGCTCCGCCCCCCGGCGAGCCGCGTCTGCGTACCTCCCCAGAGGGAGAAGAGGCGAACCTCTTTCGCGCCTCTGGGAAGGTGATGTTCTCCGTGACCGTGATGTTAATTATCTTTTTTTCCATTTGGAATTTTTTCACACCTTGCGGGAGTACGCTGCATGCGGCCCCCCGCAGTAGTGAGAGTTTCGGATGGGCAGTTCTCGCTCGGATGATCGTGCGCCGCGCATTTTGCACACGTCGTTCGGCCACGGCAAGAGTTCGTACCGTGCCCGAACCGCTGGCACTTAAAACAGCGCCGCGGGTTCGGGATGTAGGGACGGATGGAGCAAACGGATAAAACCTGCGTTTATGTATTGTGGAAGAACTGCGCGGTCGAAAGTCAAGATAATGTGTTTGGTCGGAATCTCCCTGTCGTCTCTGCGGATAGTGATGCGTCTCACGGCAGTGACGCCCTGATCCTTCAAGCCGGCAAGGAGATCCGCATCCGTTTCGTTCAGGAGGTCTGTCTCGGATATCACACCCTGCGAGCTGTTGAGGCTCCGATGGGGTGTGGACCGCATGTCGAGATCAGCCAGTCTAGTCTGAGCAAGAAGCTTTGCAGACTGCTGCTTGTCATTATTTCAATTAGGAGTCACCAGACTTTTGTTTTTTGCACTTATACGATTTTCCTACTATGGGCTTCAAGATACTTGCAATCAAGAACACTGACTGAGATGCAAGAGAGTGGGTTGGATTGATGGATTCCATGACAAGAAATCGAGAGAAATTATCTGGTTCAGGAAATGTCAAAGATGGCAATGAAGGAAAAGATACTTCGGTGCGGCCCCTTTTCAGGGACCGATCACGTTTGGGGGGGGGGGGGGGTTTAGAGAATGCCATACATCATAGTATAGAAGCAAGGGGACGGGGGTACTTTCTTCTCAAAACCTTACCCTGATAGCCTGAGAGGTCCCGGAGCTCCCTGCCTGGTAAACAGACAGGGAGCCCATCCTCCGGAGCTTGACCTGGGCTCCGGCGGCCACCGTTTGAGGCTTCTACCCTTCACCTTTAAACACATCACCACGGTAGGTTACAGTTTATGTTGGGGGCTCGGGGTCCGCGGTATCGCCAGTACCGTCACCATGATTACTCAAGGTGCCCCGTGCGGGGCTCTCAACCAAATAAATCCACTTTTTGTTGAGAGAAGCTGTGTCTCTTGAACATGGGTAATGAAAGGCAAGTGCAGAAATGGCGGCGTTTTATTTCCACGGAATAATTTGTTTGTTTATTTCGAATCGTATACATATATTCGCGTTTTCTTGTTCCCCGTTGCATAAACAAAGTTGAAGTCACGCGTGTGTTTCGTCTTTTCCTTCTTCGTCCTGTGTTAAGAAATCTTTACAAAAAGATATTTCGAGAAAGCTTCGCATTAGACCAGCGTCGTCGTGAGACGGAAAGCTGCATGATTTTTCTTCATTTTTTAACAAGTTGCCCCCCCGGAAATATTTTTTTTGTTTGGTGTCGATACATTTGGGTAAAAAACAGCAAACATCGAAGAGACCGTTCCGGGTAACGATACATCACCACGCATGACACGTATGCGCAAAAGCGGGCGCAACGGGCGCGTACGCAGTGCAACAATTCGGAGGCCACGGTGTCGGACAAACTGGAGCCCGGCCGCCGAAATCGAGAAAACTTGGTTGCGAGTAAGCAACGATGGGAATGCGCGCCGCGACGGTATCGACAGTTTTCACCGCGCGCTCGCTTGGTCCGGAGTACTGTGCTGTGCCCCTGACTGTTTATACAGCCATGGACAATTGAAATACGAAGCGCGGAACGCACGGGCGAAGAACGCACGTGCCGTCACCTGACTGGGGCCGTGTAAAAGACACGGAGATGTCGGGAGCGAGGGTGTGTGTGGCACTGCGTTATGTTGCTTCCTCCTCGCTCGTGTGCTTGCCTTGTCGCCATGCCTCTCCTCAAGAGCGCTGAAAACTACTGTTAGCGATGCGGCGCGAGATAACTGCGTGCTCGGCGCACACGAGCGCCCGCTGCCCGTCTGTGCCGGCGTCACATTTCTGGCATAGCTTTGTATGTGTGGTCCAGTAATTTGAGCTAATAATGAAGGACACCTGGGTGACGCCCACAACCATGTTCAGGGCTACCCCTGAGGTGCCTGCGAAATGAGGTGTCTGCGTAATTAGTAATGAGGTGCCTGCGAAAAAAACTAAAAAAAAAATCGGGACGCCAACATTGTGGGGCAAGGGAACTGGCGTATAGAAAGGTTTGAGCTGCTAAACTCCCTAATTTTGGTGAATATTAGAACTCTGCCCGTAATTACCACAGCCCACGCTATGCTTGCAGTTAATATATATCATTGGAGACGAATTCTGGTGGCATATTTATTGCTTGCTAGAAGAACAGAATCCGCGAAAGGGCTCACCATGACTCCGTCAAACAAAGGCATGTTCTTGGTGGCAAGCTGACGGTTCAATTCTGGAGACCATGCGCCACAAACGCAAAGCAATACAGTGCCATCAGAAGGTAGGCGGCATGCTTTTTTCTCACTTTCTGGGCCCCGATTT
Source organism: Haemaphysalis longicornis (assembly GCA_013339765.2). Classification (NCBI taxonomy): domain Eukaryota; kingdom Metazoa; phylum Arthropoda; class Arachnida; order Ixodida; family Ixodidae; genus Haemaphysalis; species Haemaphysalis longicornis. The sequence goes on from CM023453.1 coordinate 178,052,936, forward strand.
TCCTCAAGTAAGGTAAGCATGATTACCTCTACAGCTATGCCTTCCGAGAGGGTGCACGTGTTTCCCACGCAAGCACTGGCCGCAGCTGCAAGGAGTTATGCGCCGCATTGCTGCCTCAGCTGCGTCGGCGATAGCACTTGCAGTGCTCCCAGCGCTCTTACGGCATGGCGACAAGGTAAGCATCAGCATGCGAGCGAGGAGATGGCAAAATGTCGCAGTGGGACACTCTCGCTCCAGACATCTCAACCGCGCATCTCCGTGTCTTTTCCTCGGCCGCTGCCAGGTGACGGGACCGGTATCTTCGGCCGTGCGTTCCGTGGTTCGTATTTCAATTGTCCATGACTGTACATGCATACTGAAAGGCGAAGGCTTCCGTGCAGCCAGGCGAACAGTACATTCGCCAGGCAAATGGCACAAAACGCGTGTTAGTCTTTTCACTGGAGTCTCGGACGCGTGCGCTAGTTTCCCAGCACTAAGTGCATTGACCACACCGTTTCTTCCCCTTTGACCGTCTGCTTAATTTAATACGGCCTGCGCACCCCTGCCGTGACGACGATAAAACAGGCTAATGATTTCCGACAGCTAGACATGAGTAAAAAATCATCAGCCATTTCGTTGAGTGTCAGTGGATGGCCGGCGAAGCTTTTTACAACACGACATAAAGGTGACAAAGCATTACGGCATATCTTTGTCATTGTTTAATCCGGTAAAAACAAATGCGCCGGGGAGCGACTGACTACACAGTGGAATTTCAAGAGAAAGCACAGAAGCTTCTAGGCGGTGTCGGCGCTGTCAGCGCGCGCGCGCAGTGAACTAAGATGCAGCCAGCGCCTCCTTGTATCATTTTCTGATGGAACGCGTCTTCACCCCTTCCCGCAACTCCCTTTACGAACTTCTTGCCTTGGAACGAACAAGCTATTAGAAGCTCTCACTGCGCAACCGCATGAGGCCTTGGCTTGACCTTAACTGAGATTGAAGGTCAGATCGGCGCTAGGAGGAACGGGTCACGCTCTGCGTTCGGCCTAGAATAATGACCTGTGCTTAAAAATTGTGGCAGAGATCGACTACCCCTCGTTCGTTTTCACTGTACAACCTAGACATCTACTGCGCACCCAGACATCTACAACCAAGACATCTACTGCGAAGCAGTGGATGTCTAACCCCTCCCTAGTTTTCGTGCCGGTGAAGCTGCTTTACTCGGCGCCCCTCCTCCCCGCCATTCCGACAGCTCTTTCACAACTGTTATTCCCCTCGCCAACATCGATGCCTCTTTCACAACTCGCACAATCGGCTGACAACGGCGGTAGCGCCGTTATCAGATGATTAGAATCTAAAGAAGCACGAGTGAAGTTTGGTTCGTTGAAGAAGGTGAGTGGTGTCGTCGTGGAGTGGTGAAAGTACGCGATGACGTTGACGCACGAGGTAGAGGATAAAGAAAAGTCTATTTACACGTATTTACAGACAATGAAGCACAACATAAGACAAAACTAAAACTGGGGTGCAAATAAAAGGCGCCGCAGCGCACAATGGGGGTATCACGGCATGATCATAATGGAGGGGGGCGGGGGGGGGGGAGGCCAAAAATGTGCCAAACCGCCGCCCGGTTGACTGGAAAGGTGCGTGGGAATCTGCGCCCAGAAACCGCCACGGGAGTGAGTCTTCGTGCACCCTCTCGCAGTCGCAGCTCTCGACAAACTCGTGAACATTGCGCATGCAGTCGCTAGCGAAGCCGCCTCCGCACAGCAACACACGTACCGATTAAGGGATTCACCCCCGCCCCCCGCTCTCCGCCCCCGAATGTCGGGATGAAAAGGAAGCCTTCCCCAAAGCCGCCAAGAAGGTCGCCGGCAAGTCCGTCCCAAAGGGCTGGCACACCGCCGACGGCTGGGGGAACACGACAAAGCAACGAGATGGGAGGAGGTTTATCGCCCGACGGGGTCCACCGGCGCTGGCATCACTACAGCAGAAATGGGCGCAAAAATGGCCGAAAAACACCGCCGCCGTTGCCGCCTCAAATTCCACCTTGCCGAGTAGGTGATTACTTGAGGTTGAGAAACTTGCCCTGTTGAAACGTTGGTGTGAGGCCATAATTCTTCTGCAGCTTTAAAAGCCTTCCTAGCGACTTTTTCGACGGTGTTTTTTACGCATAAGCATGAGCCCATCAGCGGTTGGCGGTTTATGCGGGCATGGGTTGGGGACGGAAGGAGGGGTGCGTGCGCGCACAGCTGCGCAACCTGCCGCTACCGATGACAAGCCCGCTGTGCTGGTGAGAGATTTAAACGTGGAAGCCTCAGGCCTCAATGTCCCCTGTCAGTCGTCCTCCGTAATCGAGCGGTTTCGGTCTGGTTTGGTGTGTTGCATTGAGAGTAAAAAGTCACGACGGGGAGCGAAACGGACAGTCACGTGTTTGTCGGCCAGAAAAAGCTCGAGGATTTACATGTTTTAACTAGCCATAGAACGGCCGCATGTAGTTCGCTTGGAGGAAAAAGAGCTAGAGTTGAAGGAGCGCCATCCCCCACAGAAACAACGAAAAGTCGCTGCCGCCGTCATTCGCGCCTCAAGTTTCAGCTCGTCGAGTAGCTGTGAATCTTTCCCGGATGAACGGCAACTTTACCCGCTTGGAGCGCAGACGTGGGTCAATATTACTTGTTCAGGATAAATGGTTTTCAAAGCAACATTTTTGACCGTTTATTACACATCTAAGCACGCGCACATAACCGGTTGTCAGTTTATGCGTGCAGGGGTTGAAAGTCGGGCGACCATGCGCTGTTATAGGTTCTGTGCCCCTTCTCATGACATGTCCGTTGTTCTGGGGGTTGGTCTAATTAAAAGGCGGACGTCAAAGGGACCAGTACGACCTGTCCGGTGTCATCTCAGTGGTGGTCTAGTGGATTAGTTCAGTGGGTTACACAAACAGTAAGATGGCTGCCACGTGGAAGTGAGACAGACAGCAAGAACAAAGTTGTGGCTCTAAGTTTTATTCAGCTAATTTGCTAAGAAGTATCCTCAATCGCGAATTACAAGCAAACATGTTTTGTTCCGTGCACTCCCGGGACTGCATCCAGCTTCGCCGGTCATACTTCCTCACAGAGTTGAACGGCACTCATTTTTTTAGTAGTCAGAGTATGAGAAGTAATACGCCGCAGTAAATTGGCATGTATACATGCGGAAAATATAAATGGCCTTTTCTGAAAAGTATCGGGCCTCTGGCGTAGACATATGGGGTAGAAAAGGGGCTCTTGATGGCGAATTACGTGGCCCGCACTTGCTGTCATCACCACCATTTCTGGCGCACTGCTCTCAGCCTTTTGACAGTTTTCCGAGGTAAGGGCGGCAAATAAGTTCACAGCCTTTCATCGCGCCCGCGTCTACCAAAGGGCAGCTACAGTGACGTCAGCGCAAGCTATGAGCTCCGCAACTGAACAAAAACAGAAGTTGGTATCTGCGCTCATACGCACCCCAGAGCTTCGTGGAAAGCGGAGAGTTGCAGTAGCGTCCTTGAGTGCAGTGTTCAGCCGCGGCATATCAAGCACGCTCCCCGTAGACTTGGCAAAGACACGCAACCGCCACACTTGCACGGAGCGCAAGACTGGAAAAACCGCTCAGCGGCGTTTGATTGGACATAACTGCTTCCGCACTCACAAGTCAGAATAGTTTGTCAAGTGTCCCCGGATTTTTTTCTGAAGTGAAGCTTTCTATGCCGCACTGATGGCGCACGGCAAAACGCACTGCAGGGAAGGCAACTTTACACAAGCGCCTCAAGAAAAAAAAAAAAAAAAAACGCTTCCCGTCGTCGGAATCAAACCCGGGTACCTCGCGTAATTAACCCAATGTATGTTCGACTGCTCCATTCCGACACCGTCGGTGTTTCCAAACCGAGTGGTAGTGGATCGAGAGCTTCGCCCACGGCAGACGCTACGGAAACCAAGCCAACGCGTGGCGCCTTATTCAGACAGACACCTTTCGAAAGACTGCCGTACTGACCCACATCCACGCAACTCTACACCCTACTTCGGCCTGCTGTTCTGTGGCGGTCATGCCACACTATCGCATATCATATAGGCTTGCCCAAAAAACCCCTTTCCCGTAATACCCTCTGAGGAGCGTTGGGAGGCCGCGCTCCGAAGCTCGGACCCGGACCTACAGGCCCATTTGGTCTCCGGGGCTGCCGATGTCGCTGTTCAGTTCACTCTGACAGCCATCAACGCGACCCAATCACCAGAATAAGTGATGATGCGTGATGCATCTTGAAAGCGATGCATCATGCGATATGCATAGCTTTCAAGATGCATCATCACTGATATTCCTCAAAATAAGGTTTACTCTCTCTCTCTACTGAAATAGGCGAAGGCGAGTCGTTCGTGCACATATCTAACGTTCACAGACAAGCTATGTCGCATCACGACGGCAGAACCTCTGACCTTCTACAACAGCGACCACAAAGCTTTACTGGGGAAGTGTAAAGCCGTCGATGCAAGTTGGGAAGCCTACATGATGAAAACGTCTGGACTCACTAAAGGCAATCTCTTTAATACGTGTCATCAAACTTAAGGATTAAGTACTACCATGAGCGGTCACTCCACTACATTCATTCTCGCTTTGATTTCGAAACTTCGCCATTGGAATCGCGCGCAAGCCATACGCGTTTCCGCCATCCTCGTCATTAGACGGATCTGTTTGGAGTTCTTTTTAAACATTCTATAGGTATTGGTGTCAGTGCCTCTATGCCGTGGTCTCTCACCTTAGTAGTTCTCTGTTATGCATTAGTTGAAATCATATTAATCATTATTGAAACCTTTTGCTTCCTTATTTTTACATTATTGCTTTTGTGAGTAGAGCAGTAGCGGATCCTGAAACACTCCCTATTAGTTTCAAATAAAAGGTCACACGGAATGTATGTATTTATGCCAGTACCAAAAGATTTTGAAACTAATAGTTGGGTAATCAAGGCAACGCGTCAACGATGTCTCGTTCCAGAAGCTTGTCAATTTGGGGCACTTTTGCACGATGTAAAATGTAGGCCGTCAACCTCACATAAAGGCATCAAGGTACATTTTGCCGTATTAGCAGCTGAAGATTTTGACTTTTCTTAGATGCTTTTTTTTGTTAAACGACGCAGTTTAGTGTTGTAGCGTTAAAGCACCATACGCCTACTAAATACAGCTGTTACTCCAGGAAGTTTCATTCATTTTGACCTGGAGTGAGTTGAAACAGCGAGGCTTGCTTCTTATATCAGCCTCCTTTATCCGGCGGAAACATGAAAACAGGATCTCCGGCTGCGGATTTGTAATTCATCCGCAATTTCGACACATCGCAGTTGTTAAGAACCCTGTGACACGATTGTAAAGCACACTGCTTGATAATGAAGGCACTTAATAAGAACCATCGCCGGCGCTACATATGTAGACAACGTCGTTACGAAAACGATTGCTAAGAGGCCTGAGCATTCATTATGAAGTTATACATGCGATTCCATTAGTCTGGAGTGGCCGAAGGCACAATTGACATTATCATCATCATCCTTCCAATTTTTCATCTTTTCCCATTGGCTTGAACCAGACTTCTTCAATAAACACCGGTTGCGAAACTGTGTTTCAGAATCCGGGACTTGCCAGCACCTCTGCTTTATTGAAGGCGAGGGGACAGTGTACAGGCGCGGTACCTAGGTTACAAAAACTGGACTTTGCTTAGTAACATCGCCCGATAAATCAAGCTTGCCATTCAAATGAGGAAACATAAATTGGGTAATATTTACATTTGTTTCTACCGTCGTTCTTTTATGACTTACTGGAGCAGCTGAAAGCACTTGAGTACTACTTAACTTTCTGGCGCAGAGATGACTGGCTCCTCAACTTGCCCCGTCAAAGGGCACCTAAATCAGAGATCCAATCAGGGCTGCAAGTGAACCAGAGGTCGATAGGTCGATTGGCATTAGGAGCCCACAGTAAAACAACAAGTGAGGCTGTGCAGGGACATCGGATGGGCCTCTTTCGGAGTGAGGGAAGCCCAGGCAAAATATCTTTTGAAGAACGGCCTAGAAATATTGATCAGAAGAGATGGTCGGCCACAGTGTTACGGTATCTTTAAATAAAAGCGGGGACACACAGTGGAGAAAAAGAACCCGAAGGCTTGGGACAAAGTATATGAAACCTGGACGCGCACGAGAAAACGACCAAGGCAATAAAAAAAGAAGTGAAAGAATTGGAGCCAATAAACTGGGACATCTACGAAATTGGGAAGCGGGAGATCACGAGAGAAAAGTTCTTCGATAATACCGAAATGGGTGCATTGCTTTTGCAAGCCTGGGCGGGTTGCTTGCGGACAAAAGCGCTTATGCGCGAGCCGCTACAGGAAGAACTTTGCGCAGATTGCGGCAGGGAGCCAAAACTCATGCTACATATTGTAATGAAGTCCAAAGGTATTGGTCCAGTCCTCAGTGAGGGAGACATCCAGCTTCCAGAAGCTCTTGTCTTTAAGATTAACGGAAAAGTGAACTGCACAGCAGTAGAGGTTAGTAAAAGAAGGTTAGAATGTTGGTGGGAAAAGAGCAGAGGAGAAGCTGGGAAGACATCCGAACGAAGAATTTAGTCTAGCCCAAAAGTACCATAATTGTTTTTGTTTCTTAATGACGAAGGGAAGTGTATTTTCTTTTCATAGAGAGGAGGGGACCAGGGCAAAAGGAGGTTAAGCCTGACGAGGCCTCGGTGCCGTAAGGCAGTACAGTACAGGCATAAATGCAAAAACCACTTAGTACATATCAGGTAAAGCAATAATTTAGACAACACTAATACACCAGCAATAAAACTGATAAGAATATACATGTGCAAAATATTAGGCAAAACCCAAATTAATACATGTACAAGTACAGTACAGGCGAAAAAAGTAAAACATTCGACACAAGTTCTTGTGTGAAACAAATATTTATATAGGCTTACATCCATGTACACTCAAACACATGTGCATATATCTCGAAGACCGTAAATTACATTTTTACATAAGAATTTCACCTTCAGTCAAGCGTTGTTGGGCGTTTTCTTGTACATGTTATCAAAAAGAACTTTTCAGCGAAGGGGAATTTGCTTAGCGCGTTTGGTACTTGAAAACCCTGCTTTTGTTTAGCATCATTCGTCAGCGTTCGTGGAGCTCTTACTTTTGCAACGCGAATATTATAACTTAAGTTGCTATCAGGAACAGAGCACAAACAATTCCGGTGAATGTATTGAAGCAGCCGCACATAATACACTTGGTCGGCTTTTAATCTGAAGTGCTTATATATACAACGAGGTAATTGGGCAGTGGCGTTACGACAAAGGCCGCTGTGCAACGCCACCCCATAATAAAAGGGACGCCGATGAGCGTCATCATCATCATCACCGTCGTCGTAGTCATAATCATCATCATCACCCGTGCTTGCTCCTGTTCGTCCCCAGTGCAGGAGGGCGGACCGGCTTCGGTACATGGTTCTTACTTGGAGTGTCGGAACTCGCGTGTATTGAGCAATTCTGGCTTGAACAGCACGAGTCCAGTGTGCGATTGTGACCTCACATTGCCATCGCCATTTAGGCTTTGACAGTTTTCTTCTTCGCTCCGTAATTATGCCTCAATGCCAAGGGCAAATTCGCCTCTTTGAGACCAAATCAACCCTACATACGTTGTTAGTCGCCTAATTGCACCTAGATGATCAGAAAGCTCACATTGCTCATGTAGATGACAGTACGTGTCTTCGAACACGTTTTTAAGTGGGAGGGAACAGCGCCTTCACCACTTACATGGCTCCACCCATGGAACCGCCATTGTGTGGAAAATGCCTGCTCGTCTTGCGTTCGGAAGTTGGCTCGATTCCCACTGAAGCCGTAACTTTGCAAATTTTGACTCAATAACTTCAGTTCACTCGCACTAGCTTTCATGAATAAAACAGCGCAAGGGACAGCACACGAGCAAAAACGAACTAGCTGTTTCATTCATGAATTACCGAGTCGCCTATCCTCGCACTCCTGTTCAATTCGTAGCTTTCCTAAACAATCTGGCGTTAGTTCCAAGCACTGTTTTTAACTTGTTTTCAACATATTTTCAACTCTTTCAGCCATCGCCGATTTTGTGTGCCACCAGTCGGCCAGTTTGTGTACCACCGCTTTGCCACAACGGAAAACCATATTTTTACCACAAAATCAATGCTTCAGCATAAAAAATGCTTCTACTGATTCTACTGACGTGCTTTGCAGGCGAAAGGCTCGTGATTCTCACCGATTATTTCTGACCTTCTGCATGGCATTTTCTTCTTTTGTTCGCTTTCGTATCTCTTGTCTTTTCGCGCGATTTACTGCGATAGACCCGCCGTGGTGGCTCAGTGGCTAAGGCGTTGTACTGCTGAGAACGAGGACGCGGTTTCGATTCCCGGCCGTGGCGGCCGCTTTTCTGATGGAGGCGAAAAGCAAAAACTGCCGTGCGTACGAGATTTCCGTGCACGTTAAAGATCCCCCCCAGGGGGCCAAAATTAATTCGGAGCCCTCCACTACGCGCGCCTCATCGCCTGCGTTGCGTCGGCGCGTTAAACCCCACGATCAGTCAATCAATCGATTTACGGTAATAGGCTGCTTTACTGCAACATCGGCCCGGCGTTTCTCTCTTCACTTTCGTTTGTTCGTCTTTTGGGGTGAATTATTTCGACAGAAAACTGGCACACGAAACTGCTTGCCTAGAAACAGAGGGCATCCTCGATTTACCAGTCCTGGATGATCCGCGGGCAGTCCGAGGACTGCGTTCGGAAAAGAAGCCCCGTAGGAATACATGGGAAAATCGAGCGTCGGATCGCATCTCAGGCAGGCCTCGGATGATCCGGGACTGATAATCTAGGAGGCCCAGAGTTTTGCGTGGGTGGTGTGCACCTGTTCTACTCACGTGCCATCAGGTTCAGGTGTCACGGGCACGCACTGTTTTACAGCTTTCACGTTTCCAATTCACGGTTTTGTGGAATTCTCTGAAGCGTACAGATTAGCCCTTCAAAAGCTACCAACTTCGGGCGAATCCCTGGAGGAGTGGGCTTGCGACACGAAGAAAGGAGCAACAACAGCAGCAACAACAAACGTCGTTCCATCGCTTTTAACGTACTGGGGTAGCACAGTCCGTAGAGCATCGGGCTGCTACTGTGGATAACCGGGTTTTTGCCCCGCCGGCTGACACATATGGTACCGTGTTTACTCGCATAATGGTCGCACTCGCGTAATGATCGCACCCCTGAAGTTGGTCGTCAAAATACGACGTTTTTTCATTTCCCGCGCAATGATCGCACCTTGAACTTGCCGCGGCCATATGTCGCATCTGTGCCCAATTTAGCTGATGATGGTCGTGCTTACCCCTGTTTCCTTCCCTTTCAACGCCGACATGGCTGCGTTATTGCCGCAAGCTTGCCGATATTAGAGATATCAGCAAGCATGAGTTTATTATTGGTGCGGAAGAAACTCACTAAATGCACATAATGTACTCAAAAGACAAAGAAAAAACGCGTTCAGCTTGCTGCGTCGGCAGCCGTGTCTTGTTTTGATGTCCCGTACTGTGACAGCAGCAGCCGGAATTGGTCGCCATTTTCTCACGTCGCAGCAAACTCGTTCCCGCGCATTCCGTAATTCATGAAAACACCGCGTTTTTGCGTCCCTTTGCAACGCGGCTGGCGGTGGTCCGCGGATTTTTTATTAGGCTTTTATTTATTACGTTTATTATGGTCATGAGATCTATTGTAAAAATTCTGAGCTGCAACTTGCCTGCGTTTTCTGCGCTGAAACTTCTTTGGCTAAAAATTTACCTCGCGTAATGAACGCACCCCTAAATTTGCATCATATTTTTGGGGAAAAAAAGTGCGATAATTACGGGAGTAAAGACGGCAATTATTTATTTACCCTTTGCTGCAGTGTCCACTTTCTTCACCTTAAAACAACGGCGTATTTTGTCAGAATGGGGTACCTAAGGCTTCCGCCTGAAAAAATGCGTCCATGAGGGTCGTTATGAGTATGGCACGGCCTGCCAGGGCTTTTCTGAGCCACAGGCTATCAGGCAGTATTAGGTATTTCCAGAGCCTACCGCATTATTGCCGCCATCACCCTCACACGCTAATCTACAAACATCACTTGCGGGCAGGTGTTGCTTCGGAACAGGCCGCACGGAACTTCTATGCGGGCCTCTTTTGCTTGACGTAGCTCAGGGTTCAAGAAGCGGTCATTATGTTCTTAAGAAGGTGCTTGTTGTTGACTGAGTGGCCTTAGGTGTGGCGCGCGCTTCGGTTAAGGGGGAGGCGGCAATCGTGGGCAAGCAAGTGCTATGCTACGAGTTGGTGTGTATAGAAGGATCGGATGCGTGTTTTTCAGAGACTGCAATTGGTATGATTTGCATGCCATATACTTCCCCTTGCCAGATTGAGGGTAGTGTAGATCCTTATATACAATTCATACTAAACCTTGGCCAGAGGCAGCTCGAGATCAACGCAAAAAAAAAGTGGACAAAAGACGATATAGTCTTTGCCGACATTTGCCAAGTAAATGCCTCCCTTCGCTTTCCCGCTCACCTCTCAGTTGTTCCTATAGCGTCGGCGCTCCTCACAAATTAAACACTCTAAAGGTAGGCTTAAGTAAATTTAAATTTACCGCGTTCACTGCTTCAGACCGGGTGCCCCGGTGCCAGCTCTGCCGTACGGCGGAGACGCGCGTGAATCGAGGCACCCTCTTTTTAACGTTTATAGAACCGCGTTGCCCTCCTCCACGTGAGTTCCAAGCAGAACTTGGAACCTATCCATTGGAACATTTCGCACTGTTGCCGTCTTGATTTCTTAAATGCCGCCAAAAGCTATAGTGGCGCGGGCGACGGCGGGTGACAGTGTGAATTTTTTTCGTGCAGTGGCTGAGTATTTGTTTCGCAAAATCAAGCACCTATAATTTAATTTATAAAGGAACCATTGTGTATTAATTTTTTGCCTTATATTTGCGTGATGTCTTCTTTCTTGTTCAACAATGTTGACAAGTCTTAACATATAAACCGGACTTAGACGTTTAGATTTGGCTGTGAGTATATAAGACTATTGCGCAGACTTCGTTCACTTTGGCCGGGTGGCTGAATCGAGTCACAGACAGACAGACAGACAGACAGACCGACAGACATACAGACAGACCAAAATTTCTGGGTTTCAGTGTCCCAAGAAAGGCTATCGTCATTAAAAAGGGTGGATCGCTTTGCATCTTTACCTCATGCGCTTCTAAGAGTTCTGGCGGTACCAAGCAGTGGTGTTTTCTATTACACATTTAAAGTTACTGTTTAGGTAAACTTCGCCCTAGGTACAATTTTGTTGAGGTCAAAGTGTTCATTCAAACATTCTGCTCAACCTAACTGGGACTTAATTTAGGTAGTGTCGTTACGGAAAGAGATCTTGTCCGTAGCCTTAACGCCAGACGAATCTTGTGGCTTCGTAGGGGCTCCGACTGCTGAGCCTAGAATCAGCGCGGGAGGTTGCGGCCAAAAGCATCAAAGACAAACCGCTGCCTAGCCTCGAGGACTACGGCTACGTTCCTGGCAGTACGGATGATTACGGCTCGGCACAAGTCTGCATAGTGGGACGAGACGGCGACGCCATCAGCCTTGCCAGCAGCATCAACACCGAGTGAGTGGTTGCTCTTCTTCGGAGTCCAGGAGGCAGCCGCGGGTCAAAGGAGCAGAGGGGTATGGCGACCTTCACGCGGGTCGCGTGATTCCGAAGAAGATCAAATGAAATCGTTTATTTCAACATTATTTACAATGTTGAGGCCTTTTTCGCAAAAAAAAAAACAAAACAAAACAAAACATGACGATGATGTATCCAGCCCGCTGGCCGTTCAATGGCTATTCACATCTTGCATCAATGTCGTCTTCTTCCAGGCAGATCGCGTTTTGTAACTTTTGTTTACGCCCCCATTACAATATAGTATCGCAATTGAGCATCCCTCGGCATTTATCATCTGAAAGCACTCCTCGCCCAATCAATGCAATCTCCATTAGGGGCGCGTGTCGTCGCTTGGTCAAAGCAGAGTCCTCCAGACGCAAAGTACTATATTAGGAGAAGCTGAATACTGCAGGTACAAACCCTGGAAACGGCTGCTAGCGCCCGTATGACCTTCAAGCTCAGCCATGGTCAAGCCACGGAGAAAGAAGTATTTCAAGGAGGGGAATCTGCTGGGCTTGTACAGCGCGGGCGGGCGGCGCGTTAATGTCACTGTCTGCGAGAGAGAGAGAGAGAGAGAGAGAGAGAGAGAGAGAGAGAGAGAGAGAGAGAGAGAGAGAGAGAGAGAGAGAGAGAGAGAGAGAGAACGAAACTTTATTTAAAAAACCGGGTTAGCGAGGAGGGTGGCGGAGGACCAGAGGTCCGCCGCGACCGCCAGAGCTCAGGAAGTGACCAGCACTTGGCTGGACTCCTCGGAGTTGCCCAGGGCCTGCTCCCAGTGGGATGAGGAGGGGAGTGGGCAGTATGGGTCCGCAGGACATTCGCAAAGACAGTGATACAGAGTATCCAGCTGACCACACTTGGGCAGTGGGGTGTGTGGAATTGATGCGGATGCCTATATATTAGTTGAGTACGATGGGGGAACGTGTGCGTTTGTGGTATCCGCCACATGTGGGCAGCCTCGGGGGATACGTGTGGGTGTGGGGGTGGGAGAGCACGGCGGAGGAGGCGGCAATGAAGGGCAATTTCCCTGAAACTAAGGAGAAACTCGGAGGTATCGGTTTCGGGAGGCCCGTGTATAGGTGTACGAGAAACATCCTTAGCATGCATCGTTAGCACCTATGCCGGTGTGGGACGGGGTCCACACTAGTTGCACGGGGACGGTCGAGGGGCTTTGAAAAAGAATTTTGAGGACTACGGGGGATATAAAGCCTTTGGTGAAGGGCCGGATGGCCTGCTGCGAGTCTGATACGACGGTGATTGAGGTGGGACTCTGGGAGAGCGCACGGGCAGTGGCCGCTTCCTCCGCCGTAGTTGCACATGAGGTGGAGATGGTGGCCGTGTGTGTCGGGGCGTTGATGCCAGGTCCGGTAACCGCGAGGGCATAGGCCGGTTTATGTAGGTATTTGGCTGCAACTACCTACATGGTGTGTTTGTCAGCGGGGTGGAGTTTTTGCATGATGACTTGCACGAGCTGCTCGGTGGTTGGCATGGAATATGGGGTGCATGTGACGGGGAAGCGGTTTGATGCGGATGAGAGCTCGGATGTTGCGTGGAATAGGTTGGGTGTATGGATGCTGTGAGGGGTGTATGCCGTCGATATAGACAATGGATAGCGCAGGGAGCAGAGGGTGAGGACGTTAACCAAGCGGTACCCAATCACCCCGTCCACTGTCTATGTTGACGCTGCGAGATACAGGAGCCGTGAAGCTTATGCGGTAGCGGTCATTAATGGCCCTGACGCCCCTCTGCTTGCTTCCCTTACTCTGCACACTCACTCCCCGGCGACCGCGGAAGAGGCGGCAGTAGCCCTTGCCTTCATCCTCAGGCCGCCCCCTCCACCGTAATCTCCGATTCCAAAACGGCTGTTCAAAATTTCGCGAAAGGAATGATCTCGCCTTTGGCCCTCAAAATCCTTCAAAATTCTCCCACCGCCCCAGTCGAGCTGGTACTCCTGCCCATACGGGTGTGGGGGGGAACGAGGCAGCACACCCGGCCGCTCGACAGCTCACCGTCCGAGCTGGTCCTGGCCTTGAGCCCTTCCACGTAGCCCTATCAGCCCGCGACAGACTTGTTACCTTCCACGGCATAACCTCGCACTACCGCCTTTCCCGCCGCCAACTACCCCGAGCCGCTCCAACCTTCTCCAATGAAGAGGAACGCCTATGGCGACTCACCCAGACACACGCACTCCCCTGCCGATATCGACTTCACCTTATCTACCCTTCTTTGTACCCCACCCCTTTGTGCCCCGACTGCGGGTCCCTCGATACCCAAGACCACTGCATGTGGCAGTGCCCCCAAAACCCATTGCCCCCTTTCACAGTCGGAGAGCACTGGGCGAAGGCGTTGTGCAGCTGTGAGGTGCCGGCTAAGGTCACCCAGCGAGCTGCAATGGTCACCGGCCGGTTACCACCGCCGGTCACCCGCCACCCCAGGACTAGCCCCATGGGCTCATATAAACATCTTCTCTATCTCTCTCCTCTCTCTCTCTCTCTCTCTCTCTCTCTCCATCTTTAAAGCATCCATCACCGCGACCGGGATCGAACCCGCATCCTTTGGCTCAGCAGCACAACGCCTTAGCCACTGAGGCACCACGGCGGTGTTCATATTCGCGGATGGGATGCAACGCGCGCACGTTCAAGTGCTATCGTGCTCCTTCAGGTGCACCCTCTGTAAGGCAAGCTTTGTTGCGTCACCACGCTGTACGTCATCAATCGGTGGAACTGATCGAGGCACGCCTTTCTTAGCAGGAGAGAGAATGTGTTCCCCACGCCGTTCCCTGTCTGTTCCCCCGCTTCGTTGTACTGATGTTTCTAAAACGCTCTTTTGTGCAAGCTTATGACGCAACGGAATGTACACAATTTAGTGTCATGTTGGCAACTTTCCGCTCAACACCTTGCAGATTTTACACAAGGCTTCTTGGAGGTATGTTCGGTATATACCGTATTTGCTCGCATGATGATAGCATTCACGTAATGATCGCACCCCTTAAGTTTGTCGTCAAAGTTCAATTTTTTTATTTCCCGCGCAATGAACGCACCCTGAACTAGCCGCAGTAATATGTGGTATGTGTGCCAAGTCTAGATGATGATGGTCGTGCGTACCTCTGATTCCTTCGCTTTCAAAAAGGACATGGCTACGTTATTTAGGCAGACTTGCCCATATTAGCGATATCGGCACGCACGCGTTCTGTATTGATGAGGAAGAAACTCTCACTAAATGCACTTAATGTACTCGCAAGACTAAGAAACAAACGCGGTCAGGTTGCTGCGTCGGCAGCCATGTCTGTTTTGATGTTCCACACTGAGACAGTGGCAGCCACATATTGGTCGAACTGTTGTCACCTCGCAGCAGACTCGTTCCGTTGCGTTCCGTAATTCATGAGAACACTGTATTTTGCATCACTGTGCAAATCGGCTGGTGGTGTTGTGCGGAGTTTTTGTTTTTTTATTATTATTTTTATGTTCATGAGGCCCATCGAAAAAAATTCTGACCCGCAGCTTCCTTGCGTTTTCTGTGCACAAAATGTTTTCGCGAAAAATTTACCCCACGTAATTAACGCACCCCTAAATTTGCATCAAAGTTTTTGCAAAAAAAAAGTGGGATCATTACGCGAGTACATACGGTATTACGTTCCCGGTGGCGCGCATGGTGCAACCCGATGCAGAGGAGTGCCCAGTGTTTCGATTTCCAGAGTGGGTCTCAACGACCCCAGTCAATTTCATTTTTATGTAAGCACTGAAGGACACACCACCACGCATTGCATTAGGCTTGAAATTGTTTCTTTACATGATCTCGTCGTCGCTTTTCACCTGTGGTAGTCGTAGTTATCGTCATATCCATCTATACCATCGTCTTCCTCATGCATGAGTGGCGGGGTCAGATTGCTTTGCCCGCAGGCTTTCACATTTCTCCCAAAGTGGGACGTTCAGCACGAGCTAGAACTGGCGGCAACCGGCTTCGTGAACTGGGCGTGTGTAGTGCGAGATGTCTTCTGGTCCTCCTTAGAGGCGCGGACGCCTGTGAACTATTTTCTTGGTATTGTTTTGCGAGCTCCATGCGCAAGCCTGGACGACGCCGGGCGCTACTCTTAAAACGAATGCTCACAAACGTGATGAACGGCAGGGGTAACTATAACCCAGTATTTTCATGACGCCGCACACCGCACACATTACGGCCAGCAACAACAGTTTCGCTGTTCAAAATTGGAGAGCTTTGCACCAGTCGCGCGAAGACTGCGCAAACCGCAGAAGCCGGTGGCCCCACCTATAGGGTTTTTCTTGGTTCGGCTAAGTTTATGCGTGGTAATGCTTTGAGATCCAGCCAAGTTTTTCGCGTGGTTATGCTTCGATACACGGTCAAGTTTTCTGCATTGTGCTGTGGTTAGCCCCCCAAAGAGCAGTGAACACTCGGCCATTAAATTATGAACAGTGTACTTGTTCCCACCTGCTTTGCGGTGAAGCTACAAGAGTCGCAGGGGGCGCAGCGGAACTATTTGCTCCAAATTTTTGAATGCGTTCGGTCGCCACCGTTTGGCTTGTGTGGTGTTGCGTGTGGGACGCTAAGGATATTTATTACTGTTACCGCTTCTCAGTATTGGGGCTCCTTCCGTTCCGGCATTAATTTTTCTCTTTGCACCGTCAAAACTGCAGCACTTGTCACAAGAAAAGATAGAGCGAGCCACCCCGCGACGCGTTTCCGAAGCCGTGCTTGTAGCAGTTGTATCGCACCTCCAAGAGATGCCGGCTCGAGTCCCGCCCCAGCGTGGCAAGGCAAAGCTACTGTAAAGCTGTCTGGCCGGCGCGCGCAATGACGTCATCGCTCGGCCAGGCTTTCTTCCGCATGCTCTCGGGCGCAACGACCAGCTTTAACAGCATTGCTGTTAAAATAATGCGTTAAAAATGGTGGATAAAGGCTCGAGCACATAAGACATGAAACCAACTATGACAAGAGAACAGCCTTCGTTCGTGCTGCTGATGACAGAGCAAGAAAAAGGGTAAAGAAAAAAATCCCGGGCCATCTCCACTAACGTGAAACCGTGGGAGGTGCGAAGCATGCAGCGTATAAGTGTATCCTTGGCGCCGTGGCATTTTTGCCAACGGAGATGAAACCGTTTGGGGGGGGGGGGGGGGGGGGGGGTAGAGGTATACAGCTTTGCTGTAAAAGTGTCTTATCTTTCAAGCACGAAGCTCTCTAGCGCGGTTCGTAAACGAGTGTCCGGGTGATTTTTTACTGCGTGTTACGAAGCGCTCCAGCGCGGGGCGTAAACGAGCGTCCCGGTGTGTTTTTTATTACGCGTTACGTTCTAGCATGAGGCGGAAACGAATTTCCCGAGTGTTTTAGTAGCGTGACTACATGAGACGACGATTACGACGTCGACAGCCCCAGCCCCTGAGCGGCTTCGCCCCTAAAAGTCGCGCCAATCCACCTTGTGAAGGTGGTGGGAAAGCAAAGCTGCAAACGACACCCACAATGATTACCCATGCGACGTCCTTGTCAATTTCCAGAAGAGTTTCCACTAATGTGCTTCACCAATACAACTCAACCAACCACGGTTCATGAATCATGCATTGGTTTAACCTTAGCAAAATATATCTCGTCGAAGTAATAAAGGGTGTGGTTGAGTGCATTTCGCTCACCTCTGGTTTCACTGTTTGGAGAGTCAATTCAATGATTACCCATGTGACGCCAATTCACACACGTGGCTCAATGAAGCACGTGGAAATTCTTCTCTATAAAATTAAAGGAAGCTCAAAGCCGGTGTTAGACGATCTCACTTCTCCTCCATCTCTGCCGCTGCTGACGGAGGCGGCAAGGTCGGCGGCAGAGACGGAGAAGTGAGATGCCTAGCATTGCTGTGAGCATCGTTTAATTTTCATCACCTATAGTTCTGCGCAAGGGGCGCGCACGGCCGCTACACGTGCCGTCTTTCTTCCACAACGGCGTTAGAGGTCGCGTGACGCTATCAGGGGTATCCAGCGAGGACACAGGGGGTAAAGCCGCAGATGTGCTCTGTGAGTGCACCGTCTGTCTACGCCGTCTCCGTGTGGGCTCATACCTCAATCGGGATGACAACGGATTCTCGCTACGTTTCTCTATTCGTTCCAAGTTCGATTCCTGGCGGTGCCAGTAACTTCTTTATTTGTTCGCGGGAGTTTTCTGTTAACACCAACGGTCGCGACAGAACCCTTTGGGGGTAGAGGTCAAAAGCTTCGCTTTAAAATATACATGCTGTCCCAACAGATGGCGCGAAAGCGGAGCAAAGACGGTAAAAATAAAACGCATTGCACAACCCCTATTGAACTCACCACAAGACAAGCGAGAGGGGAGCGGAAGAGCGTAGCGAGTGGCAGCGTGATTGACAGGGGCGGCAGGCGGCGACGACATTTGCAGTGAAGCAAGCCGAAACGGTCCCAGTTTTCTTTTTGTTCCGTCCAAAATGCCACCCGGGGTCGTCGAAGGTGGCCGAAAGTCCCTGATGGCTGCGGCTACTGGAATGACTATCCTCTATTCTCTACGGTGAGACACCGACGGTCATGTTGCTTGGCAGACGTGGAACTTAAAATGCGTCGAATGCTCGACCGTTAAACTATCAGGAGCGGCTGTATGTACCTGTATATTCCGGGGCATTTTCGTTATGTTACCGTATCCTCAGCTTGGGCTACTCTGGCAACACGGGGAGCAGAAACTTCGTCCTTATCCAGTTGTCGGGACTCTATCATCCATACCTTATCAGGAGCAATCGATGAGAATGTGACCTCCTTAATTAGCCACGTGTCGCAACCAAGGCTACCAGAATAGAGACAGCGGCTGTACATGATGCTTGAGAGGGGGGTTCGTTGAATGAGCTCTATTGTGGGTCACACGGCGGCCACGTCATGATATGAACAAGAAACAGCTAGGTTTTCATGAGGATTTGCTAAGAAATGCCCACATTCCGTCTTTGTGTGTGGGTTTGGTTTCGTCTCGCCATACTTTAGTGCACTTTATCTGACTGGCGCCTGCTCAGTCTATGAACTCGGTACTTGCCCAGGTTTGGTTCGATGGTGCTGTCCAACGGGATTCTGCTCAACAACCAGATGAACGACTTCTCGATACCAAATAAACGAGACGTGCATGGCTTGCCGGCAGCGAAGAATAACTACATCGCGCCGGGCAAAATGCCCATTTCTTCACTGTCGCCAGTCATCGTTGTCGACGAGAATGGCGACGTGATCTTTGTGGGCTCGTCGACCGGCGGCGCGGAGATACCCTCCGGGCTGTCTCAGGTAATGCAAGCAAGCTTACTTAGCAAAGCTTAGTAATATTTGCTACGGGAGCTTTGCTAAAATCTAGGGAGATTCGTATAATTGTCTGCATTTGGTTTTTTATCTTTTTGATTCGAGAAACAATGTTCATGTACGCTGTTTGAAGCGATTAAATGGGTTAAGTTTACCAGTTATGAGACCCAGGGCTGGCGCTTTGTTGATATTTTTTTTCGTGTACCTGTTTTTTAACTCTTTTTGTCTGCATCCTGCAAGTTAATTTCTATTTCATTAGCATGGTTTTAATATTTTGTGGTTTTTCCAACTCTTCGGGTTCAAAAATTTTGTTCCACCAATTGTTCTCAACATACCAAATATCCCACTACAACATTGAAACAGCGAGCTCAGTTATGTTACTTAAAGCGCTGGAAAGAAATAAGTAAATACAGAAGAAAATATTATGAGATGTTGTTCGGTTCAATACATGCCTTTCACTAGCATTTGAGGCACTGGAACGCCTTGCGGTGCCAGCGATACTTTTAAGAGATTGTACATCTCTTGTGCACGGTACAAAATTGCTCTTTCGAAATGTTTGTAAAATAAGCACCAAAGTTCACGATGTTTCTACCGAGCATTTACGTGCCCACGTCAGTGACCGCTTACGTTTCACTTACGCAAAAAACATGGTGTAATCACCGAGAATTCACGAAGTCGGAAAGAGGGCAAAAATACCCGATCGGTTTTCAGTTCTTGTGACGGAACTAAACGCCAGTCAGAATGGACTCTCGGGTAAGTGGGAGCGCCCAGATGGAGTCAGTGCTATGAACCCAGTAAGGACCCTGTACAAAATTAATTTATTTAATGTAAACGTTTTACATCCTGTTCAGCGAACCCATCTGTGTTCGGGAAATTACGGCAAGTGTACTATCACTTGTAACATTACCTTAAACTTTACCCACATAAAAATTGATTTCATTAGTTTTACCTACCGTCATCCTTTCTAGAACACTTGGAAACTGTTCTCACATCGTTTGGGGGGTCAAAATAAATAAAAATAAACAGGAATAAGACAAAAGTAATTGCAACGAAGTAAAGGGCATTTAACGCTGTGAGTTATAAATAAAAACTAACAAGAATAAGACAAAAGTAATGGTAAGGAAGTAGAGGGCGTTTAAGTTTCGAATATAAGGGCGGAACGGAGTACAGTTCCCTATTCGGTGATGGGGAAAACTTGGCACTGTATGCCGCACCGGATCAATCACACCTGCACCAAGAGCGAGCGCGCGCAGCGCTGTATTAAAGGGACACTGAAGTGGTTTGTAAATATATAATGCCGGATTACTTGCGCAAATGGCAGTCTGGAGTACCTAGACCATGTTTCTACCACTCTCGCTGTGTCTACGCGACTTTATTTGCTAGAAAAGTCAATTCGAAATCGCCTTCCTTCTCTCTCTGCATCCCGTTGGCCGATTTCCTATCATGTTTTTGGACAGTCGAGGTAAATTGAGTGCGAGACTGCACGGCTCGCCGACCCTGCGGCAGGATAGGTCGGCCCAGCGTTTGGCCGGCCGCCGGCGGGTCGTCGCATTTTGGGTAGCGGCATTTCGTTCGCTCAGTTGAAACTAAGGCACGACACGATTTGTGCCTAGAAGAAAATGCCCTTAGCTTGTTAGTTCTAGACTATATCAAGCTGCAAGCCCAAGTAGCTCCACACAAGCACACACGCGACGCTTCACTGACTGGTAGGGGCGAGAAAAAAAAATGAGGCCTATTAAAGGCAGGAAAAGAATCAGATAAGCTAGTATAAATACTAAGGAACTAAAATTAATCGAAACTTTTATTTAGCAGCGTAAAACCAAGGTGCGGGGTGAACTAAAACAATGGTCAGCAGCACGACCACATATTCGCGATAGCTTTCTGCAAGCCCAAGGAATGCAGTCGCTAGAGATGAGATGTTTCTAGCGATTTGGGGGGCGCTTACTGCACGAGCGTTATTCAAGGAATAGTCATCTAAGCTGCGTTGAATGCCAAAAAATAAAATAAAAAAATCTAAACAGGTTATACGATATTATACTTTATAATTTGTTCCAAACAGCACTGGCTTGCATTGATAGAAAAGACGGTGTACCATTTGACAGTGTCATGATGTTTGGCCTGCACGGTATTTGGCGTTTCCGCATGGCCTGGCTTCATTGTTATGTAGACCAACGCGACAGTAATTTCGAAAAAGGGCCTCACAGTTCGTTCAAGTTAAGAGAGCGAAGGGCTCTCCACCACAATGGCTGTCAGAAACGGAACCCCTAACTGCGCTTAGGGAATTTTAAAGGAGCCATGAAGAGAAAATGCAACTTCGTTTATTTGAAAGAACTAGTATTCAGTATCCCACTCAGCTCCATTACAGCCACAAAAGATGTTTTTTTAAAGAAAAAAAACAAGAACTATTTAAAACATTCAAATTTTGCGCCACAGACGTGTTATGAGCAAGAATGACGTCATACGGGCCAACAATAAAACATAATTTCCAGTGCGTTAACTGCACGTTAGCATTCAAGTGATGCGGTCAAATGGAACTAGAGGCCCCATTGCAGACGTCCAGTCATGTGTCGTCACGATAGGTCAGTTAGGCGGCCGCCAATTGCACAAACAAGGTTCCGTGACGTCATAGAAAAGTTGCGGTAAATTGGCTAGGGGGTCACGACTGCTTCAACGTTTTCTTTAATATCTCCGTTATTTGTTCGAAGATCGCGATGATATTGGTATCATTGTTATTGGGACTAAGCAGTCTTTCTAATAAACGCAACTTGTATTTTGTCTTCATGGCTCCTTTAAGACAACACCACTCCTTGATGGCATTACGGAATTACTGTTGATGTTTCTTTTTCATTGTACCTGGTGTCTAGTGTTACTTTCACAGATCGACAATAAATTTAGAAAAATTATGGGCCAGTGGTATGGAGCATTAGGTGCATTGTTTTGGAATTCGAAATTTCAAATTCCCGATAGCACACGTCTTTTTCAAGATTTTGGATAATGTTTTCTATACTGAATTAGCCATTGTTGGACTGTAAAGTTGATTGATTCACCAGCGCGTTCACAAAACGCGTACAGACTGACACTGAAGCGCTGGCGGGTTCTCGTTGGCATACATGTGTTGACATAAGCACCGACTACTTGCGGGCACAAGGCCTAATCAGCCGATCCTTGGTCTGGCGAGAACACACCTCTTACGATTCAGGCACGAGCCAGGCACACTCCAAAGGTGGGAGCAAAGCGCATCGCATTTGAGCGTCTCCGGTGAAGCGGAGGGCGTTCATCCAGTACGTACGCCTCGGCTAGTGATCTTATTATTCCAAGACGTGCTGGCAGGCTTATCTGACGTGTTTTACAGTCGACAACATGGCAGAAGTGCGTATTACTGACTACTTTGATATCGGAATGCCCGGCCAACAATACGTTTGATGCCAAGCATGTTGCTTGACAGAACCGAAACCGAAACTGGTTTGAATTCTAATCTTGGACATCGCCCAATCACAAATGCGTCTCGTATGCGCGGCCGTCGCAAATATCGCGTGATTTCTTCTTTCAGTCTTTATAAATCAATACTGCTTTATCGACCGGATAAACGATGAAAAGCCTGTTCATTTGAGCCAGTCTATGCAATGCAAACAAAAACAGAAGTTTGGAAAATTCGCTTCAGTGTCCCTTGGGGCCACTTTACAGTACGCCACAGAAAACGCGCGCCGGATAGTGGCGTTCGAGGTCGGGGGCATCGGGTTCGTCACGTGACGTTGTCACGAAAGCCGAATTTTTTATACTTCAACGCGTTCGACATAGCACGCCGTACCACACTGCTTTGACGCATGCGGAAAATACATCAAGTTGCGGCTTCCTGCATGGTGCGAAACCGCGAGCAAAGCGCATCCTGTTGCAAGCATAGAGTTTCATACTAATGAAACTAGAGTGGGACACTGGCGCTGCAATCGTTCAACCACCATGGAGCTGATTGTGTGACGTAGACTCGTGACTTTCTAACTTGGCTTAACTTGAGGCTTGACGGCTGTTATATATACTAGGCTTCGTACTTTTCCGCGCCTAGAGTTTAGTTTTCGGCGTGGAAGGCTCGTTCCGGGGCAGAATTGGTGTTCGCGTCCGATTCCAGCGGCTGCGATGAGCAAATACCGCACGGCTGGAATGAATAAATACGCGCAGCAGTGGAATCGCCCTGTATCTTCTACTCTGTAACCCGTTATGTGATTTTCCATTTAAAACGGATGCAAACTCAGGATTCCGCACCGGGTAGTACGAGCACACTGTTCCATCCTAGTGCCGTTCACGCTTGCGATGACAACACGAGCGCGGAAGCGCCGAAGCCAAATAAAAATCTTTTATTAGCAGTAAGTATGTGCGTACAGACGGTGATTATTTTTAATATTGCGGGAGCGTCCACTAGCGGGTAGGTCAGCACCTTATCATGGTAGAAAGCGGCGAAACAAGGGAGGGAGGTCGCATACGCAGGACGATCGCGCCAGTGCAACTGTCATCTGCTAGGCTGTTTCCGCAAGCGCAACACAGCCCCTTTACGTTGCTAATCAGCTGCTTGTATTTATCGGCGTGAACAAGGCGCACGCACAATCGCTATGACCGCCCCTAACCATGCAGCTTGTGGGAATACTTTCAGTGCCTGACGCATGGTGTTTGAAGGTAAAGGTAAAAACAATGTAGTGAAATTAATACTCTGTAATATACTGCAGTAGGATCTCGTTAAGCCGCCCCAGACAGGGAGGGACAAATGTACATATGCAACGGTATAATGGCTTTACCTGTTGAAACAGAACGTGGTAATGTTTGCTTGGGGACCTACCAGTGCATGCTTTTGTGCCATAAACTATGGCTTACATATTAAGGGCAGTGAATAGCAGCCATGGGTGCCTCCGAGATGCTCTCTTTAATTTCTGCTTGGTCCTAGCTATGCACTGATGAAGCTATATGCCTGTAAGGGGCGATCACCGGCATGCATGCTTGTTATTCAATGAAGCCGCTGTCAGTGTACATTGGTCAGTGTTGTCCCATCCAGTGCCAGGTGCTGCTGTAGCAACTGTTTGCATTACTGGAACCCGGGTCACTGCCTAGAGGAAGGCATATTGAACAGACACAGAAAGAGCTGGGGAGTGCAAAGTGTGAATTTATTGTGCGAACAGCAAAGTGAAGAATTCAGTTTCACTCATCTATAAAAAGCACTCGCCACCGTCATGCGCTGTAACAGTAATAACACAAGCGCAGCATTGCTTAATACAAGGAAAGCAAGAGTGCAAACTTATTCTAAGTTGTTTCGAAAGTTTGAAGGCTGGTGAGCAGCAAATATAGACACTACGCAATGATAATGAGTGAAAACATTAGCAGTCGCATCAATAACAACGACTGTCAATATACTGGTACCAGGATTTAGTTTGTAGCTACCTACCTGTATAGCCATTTTCGCAAACAGAATATCGATGTACGCAGGGTGCCTGATGCAGGAACCAACAAAATGGTTACTATAAGTGGTGAATACATGCGTATGTTAGGGTACAGTACAATGATTACAAGAAAGGGACCCTTGAAAAGCTTATAGGTGTAGAGCAGAAGTGTTTGAATCAGCATCTGCCAGCACAAAAGAAACAGGGCGACAATATCTGATCAATGAACAAAACAAGGTTCTCAAAACAGCGCACACTCGACACGACAATGTACAGCCCCAGTAAACAGCAGTGGGTGGATACAATCTGCAACTTGATAACAGCCAGAACAGGGCGAGGCAGCCTACTGATCAGAATATTTTGAGCCGTACTACCAGCCCAAGCTGGACGAGGATAGCTTAACATTTTTCAATTCATTATTTGCACAGACATCACAAATGCATAAACAAACCCCGCAGCCACAACGCATAATGTCAATTTTAAGTGACGTTCACGTGGTGAAAGCCAATTCCATACGTCCAGCCTTCATCCATATCTTGTTGGAGGTGGCAGCGCCGTTGGAAAAACAGTTTGTAAATGTGAACGATCGAACCTGGCTTTAATGTGGATTCAAGTGAGCAGCGAGGACGTAGAGCTCTCCCTCCTGCTCAGCCCCCCTCTCCTCGTCGGCAGAGTCCCTCTTGTGAATACCACTTATGGAACACAGTGGGCCAAACCCCACGCAGAAGAATTCCTCTTCATTCTGTCAGTTCAATTACCACGTCCCCAAGTCTTCAAACAATTGTTCATGCTACTAGTAGCTAAATGAAATTGGTATCATGTGGTGATACCGAAGTCAAGCCCCTGCTACAAGATATTTATACATACAATGAATGGTCTTGAACAACTAATGTTCTAGCGCCTGATAAATTAGATTTGAATACTGAGTGCCTAACACTCAAGATTGAAAGAACATCTTCGATGGCACTGCGAGGCACTCTCCCCACCAGCTGTTTTTCTCTTTATTGTGTGCAGCTGAATGTACACGATTATTTTTACTACTTACACATAGTAGGCTGCCGTCAACCACTTCCAAAACCCTTTTGCTTTTTTTGCGGGTGGTCCTTGCTAGCATTGTGGTGTTCTTTCACAGGCTGGCGGCATGCTTGCCCCATCTTGCGCTGCTGATCCAACCACTTAGAAACTGGTTGCATGCCTGGTGCAGCTTCTTGTGTTGCCTGCTGGTCCACTCCTTGCACTGTTGACACAGCTGGTACCTGTAGCGAAATGGATGGCACTGCGTTAGGCTTTGCAAGGCTTTTGTACAGATGTTTAGAGCGCAATTATGTTCTCTTAAAATCCAGCACACTAACATGCTTACCTACACAAAGGGTTCCAGCAACACTAGGTATTCAATGGCTCTGGCTTTTTTATAAACACACACAGTTACGATCAGTTGCTTGCTGCCATGTTGATGTTGAAGTTTTTATTTAAACCAAAGAGAAGACACATCCACTGAACTCACAGGAACCCAACAACGTTTTCAAAGGTCGTGCTTTAACAAGGAATGACTTTAAGAGTTGGATTATTCAAGACTAAACAAGCACTACAGAAAAAGGGTAAATGTTTTGAACTTATTGCGAAACAGCTTCGGAACAAGTAATGCATGAAGGCAGCTTGTGTATTATGGAAACGATAGCGCAGATGCACTATTTAGTTGCTATTTAGGCAAGCACCGTCTGGTCAGCAACATGTACGCTGCTTTGACACCTTCGCACATAATTTCAAACTGTTTCTTCGTTTCGGGACGCTTCTATGGGTTGCACACACACACACACCCCCCCCACACACAAAAAAAAACAGTAGGCCTTCAATTTCACGCGCGTACCTGGCTGCATCTGGGCGTACGACCTCGTTGGCACTGTCTTTAAGCAGATTATGATCAGTTATCGCATGACGCAGTGTTGTGGGAGTGCAATGTACACCCACGGTGCTTAGATATGTCAGTGCGCGCTATTGGTCGTGCAATGAAACATTCTACGCGGGAATTTTCACAAAATTGAGAGCTTCCTAAATTGTAGCGAACCGCTCCAGTTTTAACGACCTGCCTTCCTGCCTCTCTTAGCCAGCAGAGGCCGTCTTCTGGACTGTTACCATGAGTGAAGTAGGAATATGTTTCTGCTGTGTGGCCTGATAAGATACTCTGCTTCCTACGATTGACGCTCTCAACATAAAAAATTAAACATTGCTCACAGAAACGGGTCTACAGTGGAGTCATGACATGCATACAAGAATACACGAATGTAGTGCAACTACGAAAGAAGGCGATTAACCATTAGGTCAACAAAATATCGTTAAAATGTTAGCGACAAACAGCGGGGGCGCGTGTGTTCGAGTTGGCCATTATGGCTTGTTTAAGGCTCCAAAGTAAACGATCAGCTGTTACTCAGCGTCCTTTCACGATTTTGTCAGTATGCCGACCGCACGTCGGGTAAGGCGACCACAGTTACACGTATGAGTGGAAATGAACAACAACAGTCTGCACGTACTCGGGGTTATGACTCGTCGCTCACCTATGTACTAGCAGTCTTCCACAACACTCATCCTCTGAAGAAGAGACATGCAACCAACAATCATCTCACGAACCCTCCGACAAAAAATCCCCACCACTCAAACGAAGGGCAACGACAGAGAGTGCTAATTCTGCAGTGTCAATAGATATTGCCCAAGAACTACGAACACAGCGACAAGAATATCTACAACTTCACGACTCAGTCAAAGCAGCACAAGCCGCCATGCAGGAATCTATAACGGCTCTACACAATGAACTACTTACATGCATGAAAGAACTTCTACCTCAACGACTAGCAATGCCAACACCCGACCCATCTGCCAGTATCCCCCTATCAATCGAAATGGAAGCAGATGCCGACCTATAAAACACACACTGCCTGGCAATGGAATTGTAGAGGCTATCGCGCCAAACGCCCCGCACTCCAAACACACCTGTCAACCATTCAAAACCCCCCCACGGTTATAGCACTGCAAGAAACAGGTACTATTGTGAAACTAAAAGGATACCAGACCTTTCAAACGCCCGAATACCGCCAAATAGCAACACTCGTACAACGCAATATAAGCGCAGAACATCGGGTCTTTTCAAATATTAATATTCCACATAACTTCGTCACACTATATCCTCTTCAACCCGGCCACACCCAAATTACACGTGCTAAATCTATACAGCTCCCCCAAAAACACCCAACACAACTTCAAACACGTTCTCATGGAAGCACTACGAGAAGCAGGCAGTCAACCCCTCCTGGTCATGGGAGATTTCAATGCCCCACACGTGGCATGGGGCTACACGCGAACAACAAAAAAAGGCCGGCTCCTCTGGGAAACAATACAAGAACTACAGCTGACTCTACACAACGAACCGGACATACCCACGCGCATAGGCAACAGCGCACAAAGGGACACAGCACCTGATCTCGTATTTTCCCATCGCCTACATGGCATAACCTGGACACCCACACTAAACACACTTGGCAGTGACCATTACATTCTTGAAACAACCTTCGCGTACAAATCTGCCCTAATAAAAAAACCGGAACAAAAACACATCACTGATTGGGACGGTTTCTGCACCTCGACCCTAAACGTTTCACCACCGCCATCCAACCAAACGAACGAAGAGCTCAACCAAATAATGCAGGCAAAGAAAGAGAACGAAAAGCTTGTTGATCCCGAACTACCAGTTCCCTACGCCGATTCACGCATACAGCATTTGTGGGAGGCGTACCGCAGCATAGAACACCGGTGGAGAACCCGCAAACACAGAAAGGCCCTCAAAAAACGCCTTGCCCAATTACACAGGGAGATCATAGAACACGCCGCGCAACTACCCCGAGCACAGTGGCACCAGGTATGCGACGAAATGAGGGGTGGACTGTCCATGAAGCGCCCTGGGCCCTCCTGCGCCAACTCATGGACCCCCGCAGCTTCTAAATCACGCACTACGCAGCGCATAACCCAACTACTGCATAAGCAGGCCACCACGGGACAACAACTCATGCAGACACTACGAAACATGTACATCCCCTCAGCAGCGAATACCTCCCCACCCGACCCAATATATCGAGGTGATCCAAACCCCACACTAGACACAGAAATCACAACTGCAGAGGTACATAGCGCAATTTTAAAGCTCCGACGCGGAACAGCTCCCGGCTCCGACAAAATCACCAACAAGATACTAAGACACCTAGACGATCAAGCCCTCGACGCAATCACGACACTCTTCAACCACCACTGGATGGCTGGGACCCTTCCAACCACATGAAACATTCCAACATCTCGCTAATCCCTAAACCTTCAAAACCAATCGAACTAGAAAACCTCCGTCCGATTTCCCTTACGTCTTTCTTAGGAAAACTTCTCGAGCACATAATACATAACAGAATAACGAGATACCTCGAAGAACAAGACCTCCTCCCACCCAACCTCATAGGGTTTCGCGCAGGGCTATCAACTCAAGACGGACACATTCAAATTTACCACGACATCATTCAAGCTCCTTCCAAAAAAGACAATGCCGCGATCCTCGCCTTAGACCTACACAAGGCCTTTGATCACATCTCCCACGCAGCAATACTACAAGCGATCACATCTCTCAACCTAGGGCAACCAACGCACACACAAGTACGTGCTCACTTTTCTCACTGACAGGACTGCCACACTCAGATTAGGCCCCCTCATTTCTCCAACCTTCCAATGCCAGCGAGAGGCACTCCTCAAGGCGCTGTCCTCTCACCCCTGCTTTTCAATCTGGCAATGATACCCACTGCACGCAGCCTGGAAAACATACCGGAACTCAGATCTACAATATACGCAGACGACATTACACTATGGGTACCCCGCGGTAGCGACGCACATATCGAGGAAGTCCTCCAACTGGGAACCACGGCAGTCGCACACACAACACAGCAAGCCGGTCTCACATGCTCGGTGCACAAATTCGAACTCTTAATCCTGCGCCCTCCGCGAACAAAATCCGCCGCCAAACACAGCATCCATATATCAATTAATATTCACCCCATTCCGCATGTAAGTAACTTACGCATCCTAGGCCTTACGATTCAAGCAAATAGAAGCACAACCCTCACACAACGCGCCCTTCGAAATCACACTCTACAGACCATCGGACTCATAAAACGAATAACAAACAGACACCATGGAATATCCGAAATGGAACGGCTCAGACTTGTGCAAAGCTTCATAATAAGCCGTTTCTGCTACCATCTACCATACGCGAATATACCGAAAGCCAACAAAAACGACTTGGACGCACTACTCCGCAAAGCCTACAGAGCCGCGCTGCTACTGCCCCCCCACGCCCAGACTGCAAGACTACTCGCCCTGGGTGTCCATAACACCATTGACGAACTTGTCGAGGCCCACAGAACAGCTCAAATAAACAGACTGTCTCAATCCCTCCCGGGACGAAGGATCCTCCAGCGGATTAACCTCAACCCACCAGTACCCCTCGACCCACCTCAGGTCATCCCAAACGACCTACGTCAACTTATCAAGATCAGGCCAATTCCTCGAAACCTGCACACAACCTTTCATTCGGCCAGACGACAAGCTAGAGCAAGACACCACAACACCCACTATCCACCCTCGGAGAACACGCTGTACGTGGACGCAGCACAGTACCACTCCAAGGAAGCCTTCACTGCAGTAGTGCTTACCTCACTCACAGATGCACCAACCAATTGCATAACCATTTTCACTAACTCCCCGGTGACAGCGGAGGAATCGGCAGTCGCCCTCGCCCTCACACAAACCCCCACCCCCATGAAAATTCTCACGGATTCCCAACAAGCACTTCGCAACTTTGCCAAAGGCACCATATCTAAAGTAGCACTGCAAATCTTGCGGAAGAAGCCCCCCACCCAACCCGTGTCGCTGCTGTGGACCCCGGCCCACACTGGAATAGGTGGTAATGAGGCGGCCCACCATCAAGCTCGAGCACTGACCACCCGAGCAGGCCTCTCTTTTCCGCCTAACAACGGTGTCCCGACGGCTTCTCGGTATGCACTTCTAACATATGAAGAAGTCGCCCAGCACTACCGACTCCTCCGCAGGCACTATCCCCCACCGCACCCGTCACTAAAGCACGCTGCCACCAACATGTGGCGCATCCTACAAACTCACTGCTTCCCCCACAGTACCACGCTCACACACACGCACCCACACAAGTTTCCAACACCACACTGCCCTCATTGCCACCAACGTGATACCCACTTTCATTCGCTGTGTGAGTGTCCACACGACCCCTTTCCCTCCTACCCCACGCCCCACCACTGGGAACAGGCCTTGGGGAGCTCGGACCTGGCGGTTCAGGAAACTCTAACCGCACGGGCCCTTGCGGTCGCCGAAGCCGTGTGGGCTTCGGCCATCCCTCCCCCCTAAATCCCAGTTGTAAAATAAAGTGGTTCTCTCTCTCTCTCTCTCTCCACAACGAAATAAACGCAGTACAGCGTCCGTTCCGAAGCCGCACACCATCCCCGACTCCCATACAAAAAAAAAAGTCTTC
Source organism: Haemaphysalis longicornis (assembly GCA_013339765.2). Taxonomy (NCBI): domain Eukaryota; kingdom Metazoa; phylum Arthropoda; class Arachnida; order Ixodida; family Ixodidae; genus Haemaphysalis; species Haemaphysalis longicornis. The sequence goes on from CM023453.1 coordinate 178,083,899, forward strand.
ACCGCCGAATTGCCGGCTCCGCAAAACTCGGCAGTGTATACAGTTTACAAATCCCTTCCTGTCTTTTTAAACAACACTGCTTATTAAACAACACGTCTTATTAAACAACACCGCCGCTGCAACTATTACGAAGTTTCTTATTTAATCTTGAACAAATTATTAATATTTCTGGTACACTTTCTGACACTAAAACCACTAACTTAGGCGTTCCGAAAGGTTCCATTCTTGGCCCTCTTTTATTTTTATTGTACATCAATGACCTTCCTACCTGCCTCAAATTGTCTAATTGCCTACTCTATGCTGATGACACCATCATCTACACGTCACACTCATCTATTGACATTCTTACTACAAACCTCAACATCGATATTAGTAACATTTGCTCATGGTCTCAGAGGAATGGTTTATTAATCAATCCTTCCAAAACTAAATTTGTCGTATTTTCATCTCGTTTGAAGACTCTAACTTCTTTTGCTCCTGTTTACATTAACTCTGATGCTATCCCACCGTCTGATCAATGCTCATTTTTGGGGGTTGAACTTGACAGCTCCTTAAAATTTATTAACCACATAAACTCACTAAAAAAGAAGATGGCTTATGGGATCAGAGTATTAATTAAGGCAAGAAATTACTTCCGCCCTGCCTACGCTTCTAACGCTTTACTATGCTTTTATTTACAGCCATATGAACTATTGCATTTCATCCTGGGGTTTAACTTACGATATTCATTTAATTCCTTTGAAGCGCATTCAAAACCAAGCCATTCGATCATGACGTTTAGCTCTTTCAACTCCCATGTCACTTCTTTATATCAGCACCTAGATCTCCTCCCGTTGGATAAACTTATTTTATATAATCTTGGAATGACCGCCCATAGATTTGTTACTGATTAGAGTGTGCTTTTTATAATCGGTAGAACTGATCTGACTAACCACAACATAACGCGATTTGCAGCACAACATAATTTCTTACTCCCAAAAGTTAGAACAAACTACTGGTAAACAGACAGTTGAATTTGCCACCATTAAATTATGGAATAACTTGCCTGTTAATGCTAAAAATCATTAAGTCGCTCATCTTACAAACAATCAATTCTTAAATTTATCCTCGAAGACCCGCACTTCTCACTTGATTAGTTCGCACGACTTTGATCTTTTTTTTTATGCTCACTTTTTTTTCTTTTCTAATTCTGACCATTTTTTTTTGCCTCTTTTATCTTTGCACTTTTTGTATAACTGAGACGTGTGCTTGCTTTGTGAACAAAGTTATTGTGTATCAGTGTTGTATAATGTTGCAATAATCTTCGCATAAATTATTTTTTAAGTTCCTTCTGTTGCGATTGCTTGAACGTTACATTGTCATACTGTTCATTTACAAGAGGTCCCACCGCAGTGCCGCACTTCAGGGACCTCTTTCTGTAATATCAATCACCATGCACTGTACCTTTGTTATCGATTACAATAAACTGAACTGAACCTTTGTTATCGATTACAATAAACTGAACTGAACTGAACTTCTAAACCTCGATTTCAAATTAAAATAGATTACAAGTTGTTTACACGACTAATAATTTATACACTAATAAACATTAGTTATAGCTTTTTCATTTAAAAAAGTATGTTGCGTCAGGTCAAGATGACGGCTGGGTCAAGCCAAGTTCGAAAATCACACGTCAATCAGGCATGGCCGCCCTCATGGGGGTTGAAGCAGATGATCGGTGGCTCGCATAGACACTAGCGCCAGTGTCCCCTCTAGTGTATATTAGTATGAAACTATATGGCTGCAAGCACGCGGACGCAGTGCTGTCAGGGTTACGGGTCTGGCGTCGCCAGTGCGAAATACAGCGTGCCGCATCTCGCGTCGGCTGCCGCAGGGACGCGTGGCGTGCTGGCAACACGTCCGTTGGGACAGCGCCTTTTGTAGCGTGAGCTACACTGGCCGAGGTTGAGCAGTTTCGCGTGGCTCCTGGAGAGCCGTGCTGCGCATGCGCGAGGAGAAGCGACGACTCACGGCGCACAGCTGGCGCGTCTGAGCCGTCGCCGCTGCGACTGGATTGGATTGAATTGGAATAAATTGGATTGGATTGGATTGTAAATCCTTTTAGCAGCAGTAAGCATGGTAATCAGCTAATCCTGGACAACCAGGAAACCTAAGAATAACCAGCTGAGTTTGAGCTCACGCTACGTTTATCCTTGCATAGCCCAGCTAAGCCACTGATAATTTTTTTCTTTTGAGGCCGGAAGTAAGGCTATAGGATATTTTGCCCAAGGTCAACGCCGCCCTCCACCTCTTCCAGCTCCGCGTTCCGCAGTGCCGTTCTGGCTGTTCTGTTAAAGGCGCCAGAAAGTGCTGTTCTGCCGCCTTGAATCCTGAATCCCCTTTCTTCGGGAGAGGCGTTCGTCCTGCAGTGGACGTAAACTGATTTTAATGGTATCAGGGACGATGATGGAAATAAATAAATACCTTCTTTTGTATATGCAAGGTTTCCTAAGTTTCATAAGTACAGGAAACTAAAAGACCACGAACAAAAGTTGCCAAACCGCACCAGACTGGGTCCTTGACCCCATGCATTCTTCATGTCGGTGAAACAGAAAGAAGCATAATTACGATAAGAACACTCACTCACTCATGCACAATCATACATGTGGTAGGTATAGCTCCTAGGGAGTGTAAAAACGAAGATGCAGAGCAAAAGACGGATAGGCAGTAAGCATTGAGCAGAAAACCCAGTCAATGCTTTCGTGAAAGAAAAAAAGGTTGGCACTGATCAGTTGTGTTCATTAAGTCTTTGCTCATTAGTTCATTAAGGATTGATTAGTACATTAAAGTGTTCATTAGGGATAGGAATTAGGCGCTGTAAATTTTGAAAGCCGTAATTGGTTCTTATCTTGGGCGTTGAACCACACTTCGCTTTGCTCTGCGCGTACGTAACCGATCAAGTGCGTTCGTAAAGGAATATGGCGCATTTACGAAAACTTCACCAAGACTAGAACTGCTACTTCGATTGCGGTAAGAACGCGAAGAATAAGTTCGGCACGCAGAAACGTTTGCCCCCTGAAGCGAGTTCCTTGCAATGGCGTTTGCAATTCGCAGGTTCTGATCAGGTCGCTGTGGATGAACCACACGCTCAAGCAGGCCATAGACGCCGGTCGCCTGCACAATCAGCTGATTCCGGACAACGTCGTCAAGCACGAGAACTTCACCGATAATGTAAGCACGAACGGTTCTGCTTTGTAAGGAACAGGGAATCAGGGGCGGGAGACTCGTGGCTTGTACCACCTTGAAACGAGCATACATGTGCCGGGTGATTTGAATCGATAGTATCATGAATTGTTTCAACAGACCTGGTGTGCGCGTTAGGTGAGCTATGCCATTTTTAACACAGGAGCTGTTGTTTCTGGCCGTAATGTAGATGTGCGGCTTCATCGAGAAACCCCGAGCCTTAGTCACTCCACTCCCCCCGCTCACCGCGCACGTGAGAACGCGTTTTACGAGGAGCGCCCGGCGTCGTCCAGGCTTGTACGTGTTACAATGTATGGTAACCAGTTGTAGCACCCATAGAGGAACTCTAGTTACCGCCACTAGGCGCTTTTGCACGCCGTTTACGGGCAGCACCTGTGCAACCTGGGAACCGCACTTTGCTATCGCCCTCTGTCTCAAAACTACCTTCGCTCACACAGCGGCGTAGAATACTTGCGCCGTCGTTTGTTGTTCAGCCTCGAAATACCTTGCTCGCATATATACCCGTAAATCCTCTTCTGTCGCTTCGTTTCGTACACTATTTTCCACTCGTACACCAACACACTACAAGTAGCTGACGCGACGCATCCAAACACGCCCGAGTCACTGGGGCTGCAGTGTCGGCGAGGCCAAGACTGCAGCAGAATCAAATTTATGTCGCCATTCTATACGCGTGCCTGATTGGGTATCGCAACAGTACGTCACTCGTTCGGGAATAATTCCGCCTCGTTTCCCCCTAATGCACCACGCTTATCGCAGTGTTTTTTTAAATTCAGTTCTTCCGTATAGCCTTACCAGAAAAGAAATGGCAAGAAAATAGACCGCTCGCACGTCAGCATGCGCCTCGTGAGGAGCGCCCAGGAGTCGGCCAGGCTTGCGCCACGTGAGCAGTTCGCAAAAAAAAGGCGGCGGTTTAGCTCAGGCTAATCCTGGATATGCGAAGTGAGAGCTTGGCTTAGCTTGCTTAAGTCTTGGTTTCCCTTGGTTAACCTTTTATTTAGCTGTAATTATACAATAAATTATGCACCCCTTCGTCTAACCCCGGCGATGGTTGAACGCGAAGCTCTACCGTGAGGGATTTCTCTGTCGATACGAAAACTAAAGTAGGCTTCACCTGTGAAAGAGTATATGTGAGGCAGAGTAAGCTTTACAGGTGGAAGGTTTGCTTTGCGGCAGCAGGTTTTGAGGTGGACTAGAAACGCAATCAGTGGAGCATAGAAAGCTTCGCTTAAAGACTATTTGTCAAAAGTCGGTGTTGAAACTTTATAATCATCATCGATGCAGTGATGAGACAATCATCATTGGTGCCCGTCGTCGTGTGAACAGCTCTCGCACGAGTTGCCTCGTCTTTCACACATCGCCATTATCTAAATAGAGCACCACCGCATCACCGGGACGTTGTGGCTCTTGGCCTTCATCTTCCTCTTATTTTACAGCCTGCCTTTGTCTGCGGTTGTGGTCCCGCTTCCGGCGTTTTCCGAGTCAAACAACCCGCTTTTCCTCAGTCGCCGACGCTAGCTTCGCGCGCTCGGCATTCCGGACCCTCTCCAGTGAACCAGCTCACTGCGGGTGATACCCTAGGGAGGGTCAGAAGCAATGCTTCGGGAAAGAAGACGGTCCCGACTCGCATTCACGCAGCGAGTCACGGGGTCAGGCGCGAAGCAGCTGCGGAGAGCGCATGCGCCACGCCGGCAGCAGCAGCGGAGGCGGCGACGGCGGCCAGGGAACGCGGCTCGGCGGGTCACGTGATGCGTTGCCAAGGGTTGCGGCGCAGCTGCGGTCAAATGAAGGTCGTATCCTCCGCGACGGCGAAACCGCTCAACGGGATTGAGTAAAGCTTTGCTATAAAAATACCGAGCGCACCTGAGCGGGCGCGTCCCGAGGAGCGCTCAGGCGTCGACCAGCTCGACCTTTGAGAACACTCTGCCTAGCGTCCGGGGCGCGATCTCTCTCGTGCTGTTCCACTCGCCAGTTCACGTGTGTTCGTGCCGGCAGTGGGGAGCACAGACGTCGAGTTCTCGAAGCCGCTTGCCGCGGGTTCTAGCGCGCGATAACGTGGTCCACTTTGGGAATAATTGGAAAGGCTGCGGATAGAACGATCTGGGCCTTCCAGTCATGGAGAACTTTCATCGGCAAGTACGGAAATCCGTTTAGGTGCAACAGACGGGTACTCGAAGCAGGGAGAGGGCTTTCCAGCCCTGCTGTTTCACCAGCCTTGGAGAACTAGTGCAAGCTGAGCCAAGTTTTTTCTTAGTATACACAAATAAAAAATGGCGGCGTATCTGCTCCTTTCGTTGCAAATACCGTCAAAAGACGATAGTCTTTATCGGCTTTTGCGAAGTAAATGCCTCCCTTCGCTTTACCGCTCACCTCTCATGTTGTTCCTCTCGCGTTGCGCTCCTCCCAAGGTAAAGACACCAAAGGTTTGCTTAAATCATTTTAAATTTCCCGCGTTCCACTGCTCTAAACCGGGTGTCTCGATGCGAACGCTGCCGTACGGCGACGACGCTCGTTAATCGAGGCTTCCTACTTCGTTTATAGAACCGCGTTTCCCTACTCCACGTGCGTTGCAAGAAGAACGTCGAACCTATCTAGTGGAACCTTGCGTAACTGTTGCCGGTTGATTTCTTAAAATGGCACCAGACGCTATAGTGGCGCGGGCGACAGCAGGCGACGGCGGAGTGAATTCTTTTTCTGCAGCTGATGAAGTATTCAATTTCGCAAAGGTCAAGCATGTTTGATTTTTTATAAAGGAACACTGCAAATATCCCTTCTGTATTGATTTTTTGTCTGATATTTGCGTAATGTCTTGTTCTTCTTCCACAATGTGGACAAGTATGAATATTACACCGGACATAGACGGGTAGATTTAGCTGTGACTATATAAGACTATTGCACAGGCACTGTTTTGCTTTGGCCGGGTGGCTGAATCGAGTCACAGACAGACAGACGGACAGACAGGCATACAGACATACAGACAGACCAGAATTTCTGGGTTTAAGTAGCCCAAGAAAGACTATCGTCTTTAAAAACACCGGGCAGTTTTTCGCGACATTCTCTTCTGCTCTGAGGACAAGAAACTTTGAGCGCGTGCGGTGTTCGCTACGACAAACAGAACGCTGGGTGCTCGGTTGGGCCAGCGGTTTGCTGCGACACAAGCTCTCATCGCTTTACCATTCGGAAATACATGTACTTTGTCACCCGACGTCTCTGCGTCACCTTGTGTCTTCGTTTTGTTCAGAATTAATGAGTTGTTAGTGCCCCGTCTTCTTGTCAGTGTTGTTTTTCTTCCTGTGTCCGTCTCTGTTATCATAACAAGCGCAACTTACCCTCAAGAGCATGTTACACCAACTATCCCGACATCAAGCTTTACTATACTTAGGTCATTACCGAAAATTCTCCTAGAAGCTTAAAAACAAAACCAAAACAGCTAGTTTTTTGAAAAATAGTTTTTCAAGCGTGCCTCTTTCGATGGATATCACCACTTCTCGTTTTTTTGCGACAGCTCAAAGGTAGAAAGATGAAAGGGTTGCAGTGAATGCGATGTGGACGTCGGTGTGATATTAGGTTGATGACGTGTCTGTAAATGTAAAAATACGTGCACTACCAGCTTTATTTTTGTATGTGGGCTCAGCGCTTTCACAAATTCAGTAAAACAATCAAAAATATTTTTGTGTTGAAATTTATATATTGAATCCCCTGATGACCCATATAGGTGCAATGCCGGTAAGCGGCTAATTACTTTCACCATAGGCTCATTTTAATGTTTCTGAGCTTATAGGGTACGTATGTTAATGAAAACTCAGACAAAAAGCTTTTTAACTTGAATTAAAAATTTAGAGCTAAAAGAGTAATGAAAAAACACACAAATATATATTGACTACTTCTCACGTGACGTGTTCATGGAGCCCAAGATAAAAATTATGGAAGAAACTTTAAGTGGGAATATAAACAAGGAAATATACGTTTGCAGGAACATCAAAACTCTGAACAATCAAAGCGGATCTTCAAAGTATGATAACATTGTAGCACGCATTCTTTTGTCCACCCATTCTTTTGGCAATACGAAAGTACTGACGGGACAAAACCACTAACGAGTTGGTAGGAGCGTTTCACATACAAAGGTGTGGCAATAGATGCGTTACAGCCCTCTACATTTACACAGATGAAAAATGCTTTTGTCTGTGCCACTCGTTGCGGATTTACCGATTTTTGATATCCGGTGGTCTTCCTTCTTTACCGAACTTCCACGTTGCCTGCACCGTGGGCCGCTGATTGTATATATCCAATTTAAAAGTCGCTTCCATAGTTTTACAGCAAAGCTGTCTAGCTCTACCCGCCAATGGTTTCCTCGCCGTGGGCTAAAACGCAGAGGCGCCAAGGCCTACGACGCCGAGCGCAAGTGTCAGGCTATTCAGGCATACAATATTGAGCTAAGGGGCCCTATTCTTGACTTCACGAATTCCCGGGAAATTCGCCATGTTCTGTTGCGTAAGCACAACGTAAGCAATCAGTGACGTGATGCACGTATAGCTCCTACGACATCCAGTGTAATTTGACGCTTTTCTCAAAAAGATCTCAACTAAGGTATCATGTAATGCTCATAAAATATAAAAAAAAACCCCTTGACATGTATAAAAATTTAGACGGTAGCTGAGGTTGGCAAGGGGAACACATTTCTGCAGGTCGAAATTGGCATCAACATCACAAGGCGACCGAGTAACGTTGATCCAAAAGCGAGCGAAAAGGGGATGTTGAGCTAAAGAATATCACAAAATCTTTTTTGCCATATCTGTTTATTTCTTTCAATCGCTTTTAGTAACATAGTTGAGCTCTGTCTTTCAATGCAAGCTTTGTTGCGTTATCGCCTTCCCGGCCGCCACCGCCGCCATGATATCGTCTGCTGATAGTTACAGTGTATGGCGTGATCATAGAAAAAGACTGCCGCGACCGTCGCTTGTATGACACATAAGAGCAGCGATACGCTACGCCTCATAACCGCGGAGCGCACCGATGTCACCGATTCACTCATTCGTCATGCTAGACTGCAATCAGTGCGGTAATAAACAAAAGAGTCCCTTTTCCTTGTTATTTTTCTCTTGAGTTCGATCATGTGACCCAGAAGCTTACTAGGAGGAGCATGGACAAATACCATGCATTAGGTTCTCTGTGTCATGGAGAGGCTTGTACTCAACCCTTATGTTGCGGTTACGACAAACAAATAATTTTTTTTTGGTGCCAAATGGAAAAGCAAAATACTGCATGTTATTTGTATGCTCCATGATCGCCGACTTGAAAGCAATCGAACTGTTATTTGTTTCGGTAGAAAACATGCTTTAAACCGCGCGTCATGCGAAACTGAGCCTGCTGCAAATTCGCGGACATTTCGCGGCGCTGAAGGTGGGGGAAATTTTTTGCCCTATTTCCAAGGAGCAATGCCCCAAAAGCAGCCGCCATTTTCAAGCTGTTACGTAACATTATGTCACTGTGGGACGTGATCGTTCCCGCCAACTGTTTAAATTACGTCACGCCTTCTCAGCCAATCACAGAGAGGGCGTGTATTACAAGCAGTGTTGCTGTTGAATAGCAAAGACGGTCTGCGTTGTCATGTCCGGTGCATTTAGTCTAGTTTTTGATTGCCGGCCAAGAATTATGCGCTTTCAGTAAAGAGAAATCAGGCAAACTTTAGAACTGGTACTCGTAAACGTCATAAAACGTCAAAATGACGAAGGCACACACAACCGCTTTGTCAAGCGGAGGCACGTGACCAAAATTGAAAGCCAATCAGAAAAGACTTCCGAAAAATTCCCAGATTTCCCGGAAATTTGTGCAGGCGAGAATAGGGCCCCAGAATTCATTTTAGGAAGCCACAAAACAAGCATCGAAGCCGCATGAGGGATGATAAGGCAGGCGCCTGTGAGCAATGGGACCCCCCCCCCCCCCCCCCCCCCCCACCTCCCCACCATGTGTTCCGGGTAAAGAGTATGTCTTCAGGTTATCTTTGAGGACTACGGAGGACTAGTGTCTCTAATAAGAGCAGTTCTTGCCCAAGATTGATTGAACAACATTTATTGAGACAGGAAGACCAGAGGTCCGAGCGTGGTAAGGGAAGACACCGAGCGCGTGCCTTAGGCTAGGCAGCACCCAGCATTTGCGGCATCTTTGGACAATCTTCTGCTGCTGAAATTCTGTTACACACGTTACCTTTGATTCGTATTCGGAACGACGGCAGTCGCACACAACCGCATAGCAGGGGTCCTATTCTCGACGCACTGAACTCACCGTAAACTGTGAATTGGCCGGAAGTGTTCTGGTTGGCTTTCAGGTTTGGTCAAGTGCTTCTGGTTGACAAAGCGGTTGCGTGCGCTTTCGTCATTTTGACGTTTCGTGACGTTTTACTGGCACCAGTTCTGAAGTTTGCCTTGTTTCTCTTTACTGAAAGCACATAATTATTGGCCGGGAATGAAAAATTCGACTAAATATGACAACGTAGGCCTGTCTTTGCTATTTAACACAATACGGCTTGTATGTCACTCCCTGTCTGTGATCGGCTGAGAAAGCGTGACGTAATTTACACAGTTGGCGGGAACGATTACGTCATGCATTGTCAACTTCGGCCTGCGTAGAAGTGACGTGATTTTACGGAACAGCTTAAAAATGGCGGCTGCTGTCGCTATGAAATACGGCAAAAAATTTCACTCACCGTCGGGGTAGGGAAATCCTCGTGAATTGGCAGCAGGCGAAGTTTCGCATGACGCACTGATTAAAGCCGTTTTCGGCTGAAAGAATTACGAGTTTTGACTGTTTCCAAGTCAGCAATTGCGGATCGAGCCCACAAATAACGCGCCGTATTTTGTTTTTATGTTTGGTCATCAAATAAAAATATTTGTTTGGCCTAAGAGCAACATATCAGGGAAGTACAAGCCCCTCCATGGTAGAGCTCCTCTATATAGCTCCCGCAGGGAGCTAAGAGTTGCGCGACCGCCCGCCATCTTGTTCACCGGATCGCTGCGGGAAAGCCGCCCGTCGCGAGTGTAGGAGCCTCGCCGCCGCGCTTCCGATGGCGGTCGACGCGCGATGGGGGCGCTTCGGTCGGCGGCGCTTTGCGGCGGATACGCTCAACGTTTATTTTTCTTCCTCCATGACTTTTCCAGTTCCGTATCTCCCCGCCGCGGCCATGGAAAGAAAGCGGCCGGCCGCGACTCTCGCCACCGCGGCGCTGCGGTTGCGAGTTGCGCTAGGAGAGCGAGCGTCGTCTGCTAGCGGGGAGCGTTCCGCTCGGCATCTCCGGTCCTCGCCGCTTCTGGCTGCGTACTCCACAAGAAATGACTGTTCTCGGACGTTTCTCATCATTTTGTTGCGGCCGTTGCAGTTCGAGATCTATTTGAAACGGACGATATTATGCAAGGAGTAGTGTACGTACGCCCAGGGGATTTGAAGCGGTGGCTAAAATACCAAGAACAACAGCGTTTTAAATGAACGTTCGCGTAGCAGTGGCTGTCAAGCGTGCACACAAATTCTCTTGCCATGCCAATTGCGCAAATTTATTGCATCACGAATGATATTTCCTCACACGACTGTTGAAGCACCTTCCCGTTTTGTAGACACTTAGCTAGGTAATATCGTCCCTCACAACAACGCTCTTCTGGATTGTGTAGGTCCCCGCTTTCCTCCCGGCCTAGTAAAAAAAAAAAAAAAACGCCGGCATCTTTCCACGGGGGGAACTCGAGTTAATGCGTCGCAGAGTGGTGGGGATATCGCGTGAATGTTGCGTAATTGGGTATGGTTTGAGAATGCTTAAGTGTTATTTCGTCTTTATTATTCTTATTTATTGAATGAAGGAGAAGCGAAGGCAAGGAGTGTAAAGTTAAAGTCTGTCTTTATCGCTTGGTGCCGTCAAGCAAAGCGTCAAGTCAAGCGAAAGCCAAGCAAAGACGCCCTTGACTGAATTCCGAACGCGCACTCCGCCGCTTATATACACACCGCCCGCGTTCGAGGGAGAGAAGTACGGGGGAGAGACGCGCATGCGCACACTTCCGTACACAAGCGCGCGAACTTGCCACGCACCCACCACGCCGTTATCACGTGTACACGCCCTTCCGCCGTTACTGTTGAGCGCGACGCAGCGCACGGGTAGCTAGGACGCATGCGCGCACGGACGCGCTCCCCCCGCACCGCCGCAGCTGTTGTTGAGAGCGACGGAGCGCACGGGGTACACGCGCTCCTCCCGCACCGCCGCACCTGTGGTTGAGAGCGAGGAGGGTTAGGGGGAGAGACGCGCACCTGCGCCTCGACGCGACGCGCATGCGCAGTGAGCGTGTGGACGGCGCCGACAACATCGACGAGTGACATCGCGAGCCTAAGAAATAATCCGCATTTAAAACAATTTGCCGACGCTGCCCCGGTTCTTCGAGTTCTGCCTTTCTCCAGTTGGCTGGGAGCCGTACTGCCGCACTATTCTCGACTATCTGAGCAAAATCGGTCCATTGCTGGGGAACAGGTGCCTTGGAGAGTTCCTCTTGTCGCTCATTGGGAAAGTTCTCTCCTTTTGTAATCACCTAGCTCGTGCGCAGACGCTACCTTTCTCTTTTTCGGAGACCACCGCCGAGTCTGCTTCCTCAACAAATTGCTGGGAAAGTTGGGAAAATTAACGAAAACTCCTTCAGTGCCCAGTAAGCCCGACCCATCTCGACTACTTTACGTTAATTATCGCAATATCCTCCTCGAGAAAATGAAGTCCACATACCTTGCGCGTTATGCTTATCTCTTTGTCCGCGCGGGGAAGCGCTATTTTCTATTGGGTGAGAAGCTATTGCTCCGACGACAGCGCTAAAAAGTGACACTTCTGAGTGTTGCTTCTGTATCTGCTCGTACAGCCATGTGCGGAGCACGTTGGCACTGCGGTAAGCCAGGCTCAGAAAACACAGCGTGTTGACGGAGTCACGGAATCCTCGATCAAATCGGCAGTGTTCAATATAGCGTCACAAACTGAAAGCACTGAAAGGGCAAGGTTCGCGCACAGGGGTCAAAAACAAACGAAAACGAAAGGAAGAAACTTGTAGAGACACGCAACTACGCCGAAACATTGAGCTCAGTCGACTGGAGCACGCGTATATGCGTGCTCTTCTGGAAGAGTGAACTGGGGAGAACCACAAAAGTGGCAAAAAATTTCGTTGTCTTCTGTTTATTGTAGCTGTTTGCTTTTAAGAATGTACACATTTACCAGATGTGTGTGCCCACCCACGCACGCACAGCAAACATGCGGAGCGCTTAACTAGGAAAAGTGGTTTTCGCCTTCCTGCTCCAATCGGAAGGAAAGCATAACAAGCATAACGTAAACCGCATGTGAGCGCTGGGATGTGAGCGCGCAAGAAAAGCTATGTGCGCTTGAACCTAGAACAGGCACAGAGAAGAATAATCGGCACCACATGAGAACGTCGACTTGCCGGAGAGCGTGCGCAACGCCGTGCAAACGCAGAGTGCGCGCGCGAGAAAAAAAAAAAAAAAAGAATGGCAGAAAAATATAACATAACCCTCAGGAAAAAAAAAGTACGTGGCGTAACATGTTACGTATACGTAGGGTAGGTGGTCACATGATTTTTTTCGCTCTTGAGCTATTTCGCCCTCATGCAAATGACGGCCCTCCCGTAGCGTTCATCCCGACATCTCAGGTTGTGATCTGGCTGCGTACTCGAAAAGAAATAACTGTTCTCGGAAGTTCTTCAACATTTTGTTGCCGCGATATTCCAGTTCGCTATTTATTTGAAACCGGTCGATTATGCAAGGAGATGTACGTGCACCCTGTGATTTTTAGTGCGGTCTAAAATACAAGAACGACAGCATTTTAAATGAATTTTCGCGTAGCAGCTGCAGCTGTCAAGTGCGCACACGATTTCGCTTGGCATGCCAATCGCGCAAGTTCGCTGCAGCGCGAATGATATTTCCCGATAACCATGCGCAGCAACTGCATGAAAGACACCCGCGTATCCTTCGTAGTTTCAAAGAAATCGAATTGTTCCGCGAGTAAAGCTAACCGAAAATCCTGGATAAATTAGGAAGTTTTGTATCGACATATAAAATGTATGTTTTAGAGTTATATTGAAGTAGCATTAAGAATTTTTGTTTTTGTTCATGAGTCTGCTTTGTAATAATAGTTTTTTTAGCATGAGGCTACATTCCGTCCTCCTCCTCACAATTGTACATTTTGTAAAGGGCATAAGCATGTGCCTCATGCACGATGCATATGCCCAGCCTCCTCACGAGCATGCTAAAGTGGACTGGAAAATCCCGTACAGCCAACTGCGAGTTAAGCAAGTCCGCATTGCACCAAGCCCAGCACATGAAGGAAAACACAGCATGTTGACGGAGTACGAAATTCTTTCACCCGCGGCCGCACTGTTCAATAGCATCCCAAACCGAATACACTGAAAAGGCAAGTTTCTCGCGCAAGGGCGAAGACAAACGCAAGCGGAAAGAAGAAACTTGTAGGCCAGACACGCAACTACACTGCGGCCGCAACTTTCAGCCCAGCGGACCGGCCGTACACACCGTCAACGCTGGCGCCGGAGCCGCCGCCGCAGCCGCCGACATAGCGCAACCCGCGACCGGAGCGCCCTCTCAGCGCCTAGGGTAAAGGAGGCGCAGTTCCGAAACTGAAAAAGTATGTGTAAACGTTGGCTACGCTGGATTCCTGCGATGTCGCTCACGCTGCTGCTGCTGCTGCGGTTCCTGGGCGGGGCGCGGTGCCGCCCGCGTCGGCGGCTGCGGCGCAGCCGTAGTTGGGGGCTTTTCTGCGCGGCATGGATAACCGGAGTGACGTCATCACGGCGGCGCGTGGAAATGGGTCGCGCAACTCTTATCTCCCTGCGGGAGCTATATAGAGGAACTCTACTCCATGGTAATACCCCTATAGTTGGGGAAGTAGCGACTTTCTTGGATCTTTGGCGCCGTTTTCCTTACCCGCCACTGCCCTCCTCGCACACCCTCTCAGGAGGGGAGACGACAGGGCTTCCGCGGGCGGTAATTGGCTGCGAGGAGCGGAAACGTTAACAAACGTCACCGTGACATCTCCGCCGCTCGTCAAGCGGGTGTCGAACCTGCTTGCCTTTTTCTTTTTTCCGGCGGTCGCCATTTGCCGCCCTGTGGCCACGGCGACTTTCACAGCGCCCGGGTTTCTTCGCGCTTGTTCATAATCACAATGGCGTTCTGCTGCGCCTATCAATGGAATAGCGAAAAAGATTGTCGCTGTTTATTCCGAGTGGCAAAATAGATGCCCAGCGCAAGAAGCAGTGGCTGCACAATATCGGAAGGAAAGACTTTGCGCCTACCAGAAGGACTTCTTTGTGCGAGGGAAGGTACAATTTTGGCATTTTCGCGCGGGCACAAGGAGTTGACAGAATGTGGTGAACTCGCTCTTTCATTTTCACAGCTATTCTTAATTTTTGCAAAACAAGGCTTCCCATTTTTTACGGAGAAGCGGGTCGCGACACGCAAAGTGAGGTCCAGCAAAATGCGCGCCTCTGCATCGCTTGCAACTCTAATGCGGATTTAAGATACTTTTATTAAAAATATATACATTTATTTTGCCCTCTCTATTGGTCTGCAACGATGTGCTGTATCGGTAGAATTTTTCTACGTGTCTTTAAAAATTGCTGTACAGGTGTATTTTGTTTTAGACATGCTGTGAAGAAGTTGTTTTTGATAGTAAACAAAAAGCCGCTTACTTTAATACGTTAGTCATGTTCAGCAGCACGTATTTTTTTCAAGTTTTTGGTATTTAAATTATTATTTTGTATATTTACACGGGTTGCCCATTCGTGAGGTACTGGTTAGAGCTCATGCGTAAATATGAACTTCCACATCACAACAGGAAATTGGTGTTCAATATGGGCTGCCATGGTGGGCCGTCTGGGCTGTGGATTTAATAAATATTCGTGAGCTCGTTCTCCGCGCTTAGCCGTGCAAAAGTTTGCAACGTCAAGATTCGCTGCAACGAGAAGTCCGATTGCTTGCTTCGCCCGTCGACGACCTGAATCCAGCGCTATCGCCGCTCGACCTCGTGCGGTTTCGACGGAGAGGAGTAGAACGTAATAATCGCATCGAATCCTTCCTGATTGTGGGACTAGCAGACACAGGAATACCTTACTTTACATGGCTTTCTGCGGGGAGCGTCGCGACAACCGCCGCCGCCACTAGCGTTCGCAGCCACTTTAGTTTTGAGCGTCTTCTGCTGGTATTACCAAAAATAAAATGGTGCTCCCCACTACGGCGGCGCTACCTGTCAGTCAACGCACCAGCGTAGGATCCCTATAAAAAGCCCAAGGAGGAACGAGCTCAGGGCACTTCGCCCCAGACGCGGTCGGACACGAAGACATTCGCAAGAAAAACAGCAGCAGCGGCAACGATTGCAGCAAGGATGCCCAACGTGTTGTCGAAGGAGGACAACAAAGTGGTCGTGCGCCCGCGAGGCAGACTGTGCATTGCGAAGACACCCATCGCGATCATCGAGGAGGTGATCGCAGCAGCGGCCGCCATCACCAAAGGAGAAGTGGCGAAAGACACCTTTCTACTCAACAAGGAGCAAAACATCGTAATTGTGAGTACCCCGGAATCTTCTAGACAATGCAAGTACTCTACAAATAAAGAGATCATGGTCGGAGGACAGAAACACGAGGTAGGGGCATACGCAACAGCCCCCGATAGCATGACGAAAGGAGTAATCAGAGGAGTACCAATAAAACACACGCAAGAAGACATAATGGAAAGGATCATAACGGAAAAGAATGCAACAGTAACGCGCGCTAGACGAATTGGAACTACAACCACGGTCATCGTCACCTTCGAAGGCGACAAGGTACCGAACGTGGTCTCCTACGAATCGGATCAAATGAAATGCAGTCTGTATCGCAAACGCTTTGATTTCTGCACAATATCTGGAGAAGTAGGCCACAGAAGAGACGTATGCCCAACACCAAATGTACGAGTGTGTTTCGACCGCGGAATGAAGAATCCGAAAGGAGGACACGCGGAGGTCTGCAAACCGAGGTGTAAGCTATGCAATGGCATGCACCCCACCGCAAGCAAGCCATGGAAGAACAAGTACAAGACGCCGTACGTGGTCACCGAAAGGAGATGGGCAAGAAAGGAAGCTGAGGAGGAAAGACGTAGGCAAGAACAGGAAAATCTCGCCCCAAGCATCTTCCCAGCACTTCGGAACAATGGAAGAGCTAATAGCCAGGAGCGAGCGCCCCGCTCGCTAAGCCGTATATCGAAAAGCTTAGAAAGCGGCAGCATTAGCCGGGACGTGAGCAGGGGATGATCCAAGTCGAAAGACAGAGTCAGCTGGAGCGAAATAGCCCAAGACAACGGAAAGAGGAAAGCAGAGCCGAACCGTCGAGAGGACCGAACACCCCGAACAGTGGGAAGTCCGGACAAGGCGTGGGAAGCGAAGCATACAGGGCATTACAGAAAACAGTGGAGAGGCTAAGCAGGGAGAATGCGCAACAACACAAAACCATTGAAAATTTGGAACGGAAGCTAACAGAGACCATGGCACTAATGAAGAGCTTTAGCCAACAACAGCAAGTGCCACAGATACTGCAAGCGGCTCCAGGGACCGCAGACAACAGCGAGGCAGCGGGGAAACCATCAGAAACCTCAGAGCCTGCGCCAAAGAGGAGAGCTCTCGAGCTCCTCAAGGAGCTCAAGCTCGCCGACAGAATGGACCGAACGGAAGACAATATAGAGAAGATAACCACACGCATGACACAGAACGAGGCTCAGCAAGCAGCACGGTTCGCAAGACTGGAACAGGCGCTTCAGAGCCAAACGGAATCGATGCAAGAGAACATCGCAGCAGCTGTACAGCACAGCGTGGCGGTAGAAGTGCAGCATGGCGTTGCGGCAGCAGTGCAACAGTGTGTAGCAGCGGCCGTGCAACAGAGCATGGTGGCAGCATTACAACAACTCAAAGAGCTCAACATGAGCAACCCAACTTGGACCGCAGCACAACCAGCACAGTAAAGACAAAAAGCCTCATGGTCTGGCAATGGAACTTCCACGGTTTCACAAGTAAGAAGTCAGTCGTACAACAGCACATTCGACCCTCAACGAGGAAGCCCGACATCATTCTGATTCAGGAGACCCTCGTAGTGGAGACCCTCCTTCCAGGGTACAAGACCTACGCCAGCCCGCCCAGCCGAGTTGCCAACAGCAAGGGACGCGGCGTGTGTACCCTAGTGAGGAAGGGACTGAAGTACGAGGAAAGGGAAAGACTAAAGAAATCACTGAGGATCGAAGCTATCATCGAACAGAAGCGGAAACGGAGCACCTTTATCATGAACATCTACAGCAGTCCGAGCTACCGCAGGCAGAAATTCAAGGCACTCCTCCATAAGGCTTGCAGAACCGCCGGCAGGGACGACAACCTCATCATATGTGGGGACTTCAACGCACACAACCAAGCATGGGGCTACATAAAAAACAACGCCAGGGGAAACAGTCTTCTAACCGATGCTACGGAAGAGGGACTTACACTCATAACAGACCCAACGTTCCCGACGCGGACTGACAATTCAACGTGCCGAGACACCACGCCAGACCTTACCTTAGTTAGAATATCAGAAGGCGGTCGAACCCCATCTTGGATCAACAATGGCCACAACCTAGGCAGCGACCACTTAATGATCGAGGTGACGATACCGCTTAAAGGAAAATCTGGCGAGAAGCGCATCCACAAGCTCACAGACTGGGGCCTCTACAGAACCCCATTACCGGGCGAAGAGGAAGAAATATCTAACAAGATCACGGAAAACGTCACAGCAGCAACCAAGAAAATTGAAAAGGATGTGGAAATTGGTAAGATGGAAAGCCACCTAGCGCACATGCTGGAGGCAAAGACCTCCATCTACAAGAGATCGAAGAAACAACGCACCAACCGGAGTCTACGGAAGAAGGTGGCCGAGCTAAATCAAGCCAGCGAGAAACACTGCCGATTGCTCTACCGCAAGCAGTAGAAGGAGATGTGCAGCGCATGACGACGGTCAATTAGACGTAGGAAAGACGTGGGCCATGAACCGTCACCTACTGGACGAAACAAAGACCAGGGAGACAGTCTGAACAAGACCCTAAAAAAGGCGTTACGGGAACTGAGAAAGGAGGAGATGCACAAACGAATCAACGACAAGTATCTACCGGAACACCCAGAGCATCCAGACTACTGGGGCATGGTGAACGCGAACCTGGACAGAGACATCGAGATATGGGAGCTACGGACGGCGGTACACGAGCTGAACTGCCGATCCGCAGCCGGTCCAGACAAGGTTACGAATACGGCACTCAAGCACCTCAACGAAGCTGCGATCGCAAGCTTGATGGCTCTCTTCACCAAATGTTGGAGGGAGGGAAAGCTACCTCATACCTGGAAGACAGCCAAGACTATCGTATTACCAAAACCAGAACCTCCGTCCTATATCTATGACTTCGTGCGTCGGCAAAGTTCTGGAGCACGTTCTGATGAACAGATGGCAGGAATACCTTGAGGACAATGACCTGTATCCCGACTTCATGATCGGATTCAGAAGCAAGCTGAGCACGCAGGACGCGATGCTCCAACTAAATACCGAGATCCTGGACGACGAGACCAGGACCAAGGACAACAAGGCAATACTGGGGCTGGACTTGCAAAGTGCCTTCGATAAAATGAAGCACTCGGCAATTCTAGCCCAAGTCTGCGCTCTGAACATGGGAGCCCGGACGCACGACTACGTTAGGGACTTCCTAACGGGGTGCACGACAAAGATCAAAGCAGGTGACGAAACCCTCGAGGCGAAGAAGCTCGGCAGCGTCGGGACTCCATGGGGCTCGGTTATCTCGCCGTTGCTCTTCAACCTCGTCATGATTGGGGTCGCTCGCCGCCTCGAGTCGCTAGCGGGCGAACGGCACACCATATAGGCCGACGATATAATGCTATGGGTTCCAGGCGGCGGCGACGGACACATCGAGTCAACACTACAGCAAGCAGTCGATCCCGTCGAAGACTAGCTGAAAATAACAGGACTTATCTGCTCGCCAAGCAAATCGGAGCTCCTGGTAGTTTCACCGAAATGGAAATTCAAGACGGCCGAGGACAACACGGTCAACAACAGAATCGTGGTACGGACCGGCAACGGACTAGATATTCCTGAAATCAGGAAGATCCGAGTGCTGGGCTTTCAAATTGAAAAGAATCGCACCAACGGGGAGATGGTCCACCGACTCCTAACCAAAGTCACAGCGGCAGCTCGCCCCATAAAGCGGGTGGCCAACAGGAAAGCCGGCATGCGGGAGGACAGTCTGATACGGCTGATCCAATCGTTTTCCGTTAGCCATATAACGTATTTCGCTCCCTAACACAAGTGGAAAGCGGCGGAAAGCAATCGTCTAAATGGAGCTATACGCAAAGAATACAGAGCAGCACTCGGTCTTCCCGACAGCGCAAGCACCGAGAAGCTGATGGACCTCGGCGTGCACAACAGGCTCGAGGAAATCAGCGAAGCGCAGCGAGCCGCCCAGATGGAGAGGCTCAAGGGATCCAAGACCGGCCGAGCCATCTTAGCCAAGCTTGGACTCGAGCCCGGAACGAGCGGTAGACCACTCAACAGACAAGAGGACATACCGGCTAACATCAGGAGAGGGACGCGGGTACAACCCATTCGCAGGAACATGGACGCTATCCACAACGAGGAGATGAGAAAGGCGAGAGCCAAAGCCATGATCGAGCAACACGCCAACGCACCTGGCACCCCATACGTCGACGCAGCGGAGTACCGTAACCGGGAAGCCGTCGATCACCACTGCAGTGGTGATCGACGCCGTAACCGGAGACACAGTTTCTGCAACGAGCGTTAAATATGTGAGGCGCAGAGTGCTGAAGAGGTGGCCATAGCCTTGGCCAAAGCGGACCCAAACACCAATACAGACCTCTGTGACTCAAAGAGAGCCGTGAGGAACTTTGCCAGGGGCAGGCTGTGTCGTGGTGCAGTGCGGGTGCTGACCGCGTCGGATTTTACGGACAGAAAGTAACAGTGAAGTGGTTCCCCGACCACGTGGGGACAGATGTGTCTGAACTTGCGGACAACCGCAACGAGACTGCGAACTCTGTTGCGCGAGAATCATCTGGCCGCGCAGCAGAAACGAGCCTGTCTGCAGAGCTGTGGGCGGAAACTAAAGACAGGATGGGCACGTTTCACGAAATGACAAAGTATTACCGGATGAACAGACGAGTAATGGCACCGCCGCACCCTGATCTTACCAGGGAGCAGGCAGCACTATTTAGACAGCTGCAGACTTGCTTGTTACTGACTCTGGTCGTAATGAAGCACATATGCCCAGAACAGTATCCGGACGACACGTGTAAGGTGTGCCGCAGGGCGCGGGCCACTATGATCCACATCCTGTGGGATTGTGCAGCAAGACCAGCAGAATCAGAAACAGAGACTGATCCCGCCTTGGCTTCAAGACGCGGCGCCGAGCTATAACAAGGAAGACTAACTCCTGGCCGTCCAGCAGATCCTGGAGGCCCTCAAAAGACAGCGACCGAGCGAAAGCTGCGAGGCGTCAGGCACCTCCGGGTAAAGGCGACCAGCCTGGGGGCGAGTAGCGAGGACGCTGACGAGTAGAGGGTCCAGACAGGACCGACGTTAGGCCGCGTCTAGGTATCCCGGACAGGGGTGCCTACTGCAGGCGATTTAATAAAGCCTTTGTCATGTCATCTTATGCGTATATAACCAGGTCAGTGTGGGGCGTATTTGCACATGTATAGTCTGCGAAAGCCTGTGAAGGTATAACTCTGCCGCCTTCAGCGTCTACTGGGTGGGACTGTGTTCAGTGGGGGACACAGCCCCTGTCGGGGAACCAGTACACCGACGCGAATGCAGTTTCATACCAAACTGGAATTTCATTCGAACGCCGCGAACTAAACAACATTGGAGACTTCGCTCCTCTGTTTCTTCTTTTGGTAACTTTTCTCGTGTAGCAGTTGTACGGATTCTCATGGCCATGGTAAGAATAACTGAGTGCAGCAGCTCTCGTAGAGGGACGGCTGAATGCTATAGGTAAATGGTGTTTTAGTTCGGACAAAACGCTGCAAAACAGCGAGCAAAATCTTCTCGGGAAATGCGTACAGTTGGAGTAATTCTGTCAGATCAACATATACTCAAAATGCTCCCTAGAATCGGATAAATCGGTAAATATCGTTCTCCAGAAATATATCGTACGCCTTCGGCCATGTGAAAAAGCCTGTGTTGTCTGCTTTGTTTCCCCTCTATTCAGTTTCTCGTTGGCGTCGCTAGGGGCGGCCCTCTAAATCTCCTCCCCAATGCGTGCAATACGTTAGATTGCTTACACACAAAACACAAGTTAGCCTGAATGGGAGTTTCTTGGCTGGAATACGTCTTTTAAACTCCTCACGACAGGCGGCTTGCTCCCACGTGTGGTAGTATGATGGTGGAAAAACTGCCAGTTTACACCGGGGGCCACAAGCCGTCGTAAATAAGCGCATTTACCACGGTTGTACCTCTTCACAAAACGCAGTATCTGGCTGTGATTACTGCGTTTGTCCTAATGGGAGTATTAAAAACTCCCACGCATCCTCCATTTCCTTCTCCTCCTCCTTCACCCCTTCCTCCTCTACGCGTCCTTACAAAATGGCTGCCAGTTGGTGTCGTGTGTCGTGTTAGCTCCAGCGTCCCCGAAAATTTATTGCCAGTGTGAACTTGCGGCCGCACGAACGGATGTGAAGTGCTTCCGATCAACCGAAGCTCGCTGCGAACATTGTAGAACCAGCCTGGACTGACGTGCGACGGACTACAACGTCGCCTCCGTGTCACCGACCTTCGAGCCGACGGAATACGCCAGCGAGCCGACGCGAGGCCTAAATGCAGTGATCGCTGAGAGTGGCTCGTTAAAAACAACGCGGTTGTGCCTCTGCGAGGTGGTTTGAAGGTAAGATTTTCACGTTTTTTATTGTACGCAACATTTTGGGAGACTTGTGCTCCTTCTAGCGTCAAATAAACTCAACGTGTTTCCGGCGCCACTGCACGGGCGATTCTCCGCCACTGGAGGTGAGCGTTGTGCGTGAAAGACGGCACTACGCCCGGAACGTCATTGGGGAGGCCGAACGGTGTGAAAGCAATGCGTATTTGCGCGGGTCTCGAGCAGAACACTCACTGGTTCACACTCGCAAGCAGAATGAAAACTGTCCGAACTCTGGACGGCTGTTAGGTGTTTTTTAGGCTATGTCTGTGACTTACTGGCAGGCGAGGGTGAAGTTGGCCGGTCAAACGTCGCAGGTCGGCCGCTTTTCTTGAGAAGTAGGTGTGGTGCCAGCCGCGCCTGCTACGAGGAGGGTGACTGCCGCGTGCCGCCGGCGATTAATTGCTTTCACTGGAAAAGGAGAAGGTCGGGGCCCCGTGGGAGCTCTCCGTACGCTAGGCGCGTGTAACTACAACCAGCAAACGCCATTCGAGGGAGCATTCTGTAGAGTCGACAGACGACTGCTTATTTTATTTTTTTTTTGAAGGGGGGCAGGCGCAGGCGTCACACCGACCGAAATTTTTCCTTAACTTTCGGTGAAGGGAGAGAGGGGGCAGTGCGGGGGGGTTAAAACCTGAAGCTCGTTCCCGAACACTACACGCAAGGAAAAGAGGGAAAGGAAGCATTTTAAGAAGTTGGTCGCCACAAGGGTCGCGCACCTTTTTGAACAGCAGAACACTTCGTTTTGACGAACTAGTGGGCGCAGGTGTCTCGGACAGAAGTGCAATTTTGCGTAGCTTTAAACAAACATTCAGACATTGCGGAAAGTTGGACACAAGAGTGACAAGTTCAGCGTCTTTACAGTGCCGTTTCTTTTTTTTTTCAGGTCAGATGCCCGAAATGCTTATGTATTTGTTACCGCAGATTTAAAGCGTTTTGCTATCCCTCTAATGAATGTGCTGCTGTGGCTTCCAGGGGAACGTGCCAGGGGGTGCAGCAACGTCAGCGTTTGGGAGGCAGGTGCAAGCAAACAGCGCACCGACGACATGCTGACCTCATTGTTTGCAAATGGCTTCAATTTTTTTCGTTGAGGAGTGTTGTAGTAGATAAAGTTCTTACCAAGATACCTTGTGTTCTCGATGTAGGTGTTTTGTTGATTCAGTGTTTTTATTGTCTTATTAACGTGTTCACACGTATATCGTATTCATGTAATTTTTATGCAATAAATTGACTGTGCAGAAAAACTTTTCACGTTTCGCCATTCGAAGTTTGAAGCGGAAAAAGACTAGAAATTACGTGATCCCCAGAAAAATAAAAATGCGGCCTGTGCCCTTATTAAGAACTCCCAGATGGAGTAATAAATTCCACTGCAGCGCATATATATGAAGCGCACAAAAATACACACAAAAAAAAACCTCGAATGCAGGTCAACACTGCTCCCAATGCGCCCCTGAAAACTCCCAGTTGGAGGAAACAATACACTCCCAATGGTACCCCTGGAAACTCCCATTGTAGTGGCAGTAAAATGAAACTCCCATATGCTACTGAAAAAACTGCCGAAATAATGGGAGTAAGGCAAAACTCCCATTGGAAGGAGTTTTGAAAACTCCGAATTGGTACTGAGTTATGACACAAGCCATTTACTCCCATTCCGGCTTATTTGTGTTCTGTGTGTACGTTGTGCTTACGCAAAAACAGGGCGAATTCACTGTGAATTTATGGCATCGAGAATAGGACCCCAGGTAGGAAAAGATATAGGCCTACCAAATGGTAGGCCTACTAAAACGCATAAACAGCAAAATGGCGGCGCCCATGAACCGTTGCATTATAAAGAATGTCACGTAATGCGAACTGAACAATGATCATGGTGGCGGCACGGAGCAATACGAGAATAGCTTGCCGTTACTCCGTGCCCTTATTTAGTGAAACTTGCCGAGCGCAAGCGACAAGCCCGCGAAGACGACGAGAAACATTTCATACCCTCCTCCAGCACCATTTCTAGTGGTTTACAACAGCTGTGCTGGACATCCGCTTTCTCAGGGCGGGATGGTGACCGATTTTTGTAGCGTAAGCTACACTGGCCGAGGTTGGCCAGTTTCGCGTGGACCCTGAAGGGCCGTACTGCGCAAGCGCGATGAGCATTGGCCTGGATCGGATTTGGATTGAATTAAATTTGATTGATTGTATTGGATTGCATTGGATTTAAACCAGTTGGAGTACGGGTGTGTAGAGAATTGGGTCTGCACATTCGCCGGTCTGCGCATTCCAAAGGAGCGACGTCGTAGCAGCGGCAGACGCACTGGCGCCGGCGCGTGCCAACCTGCGCGAATCCGTTGCGCAGTAGCCAAGTCTGACGCTGCGCCGGAGCCGCATTATAGCCGTTTGGCGTGGCTCCTGGAGAGCCGTGCTGCGCATGCGCGAGGAGCAGAGACTGGGCTGAACTGGACCGTATTGGATTAAACTGGACTGGACTTAACCGGATTGGATTGGATTGGATTGTTGAACCTTAGCTCACGCTACCTATATCCTGGCATAGCCGAGCTAAGCCACTGCTATTTTTTTTGTCTTGGGCGAGATGGATGCACCACGTGAGGCAGTCAGTATGTATGTGTGTTTTATCATTCAACCAACAGTGGCGAGGTAGAGCCGTGCCGCCTCTTTTTCTTTCTTCGTCCGGGTGTTGAGAGCGCTTTGAACACCAAGATTCCCTAAAGCGCAGCACTGCACCGACCGGCGCCTGCGTTTTGTCTTGCCGTGCAATTGTGTGCGGGTTCTGTACCCTCTCTGGTCTGAAAACCGAGCTTTCGGTCCATAAACCTGACTTAACCACGTGCAACCCCGGCAAAATTTGTGGCCAATATTTGTGGGGATCCTGGCGCCCGAGCCATTGCGCGATCGCTAGGTTTGTGCCGTTTCGCAGCGCTTTCCCCTCTCTCCTCGAAATGCCGACTTGTCTCGGCGCCACTGTCTAGAGCAGAGCCGACTTCTCAACCTCCTGCCTGAGCTGAAGGCTGCAGCCGCTGCAGCGACCGTTTGCGGCGATAAAACACGGTCGCGCAGCAGGTGCTCCGCCCTGGTAGTGGAGCTAACCTCACCTCATTGGCCCGTTTGAACGATTCCCGAACTCCTCCTCTCGCCGGGACGCGGACGCGCGCCCTGCGCTGGGGTCCGTTCTGGGGAGACGCTTCGAGGACGCCGAAGGTATGTGACGCTTTCTTTACCAGCCGGCTGCAACTCTGTTGCGCCGGCGAAAGCCCACCAGCCCTTCCGGCTGCCGGCCCGTGCCTTAAGGCTGCTCCTGTTGTCCGTACGCTTGCACGTAGTAAGGCCGTCCCTACCACTCGATGGTCACGCCGTGTGGTACGCGCCTGTGAGCGAATGGGCCACGTCTCCCCGCTGCAAGCCAATCTGGCCAGCACGGCGATGCGCGCGCACAATGTGCGCCGCGCCCCGGATTTTTGCCCTGACCGAAGAGCCCAGTGGCCTGCGCCGACGACGCTCACACTTGCGCGTGGCGCCCCATCACCCCGTTCACCTCAATGGAAGCACGTACTTGCACTCTTACTCATGTAAATGGGACTCTGGTGTAAAGTAAGCGTCTTCCCTACGTACCCTGGGCATATTCCTTTGTCGCCCCTACTCCACCTGCCCAATAGAGGCGGTGTTGTGTCGGCGTGACGGCGCTTCAGTATCGGGAGCGTGCTCAGTTAGCTCGAACCCACAGTAGTTCCTCGCAGTGTTCATTAGTGCCTGCCTTGTGCAATGCTAGGGTTATGCATATTGTGAGGTAAAGAGACCACATATTGCATGTATGTGCTGTGTGTAGAAGATTAAAAACTCTTTCCTAGGGACGGCCACCTTCCGCGCTCGATAGAAAAGAATTGCTAATACCTTTCGCATGAATATGGTGTCACCGCTAAGTCATGTATTGCCAACTAGTCTCCGCTGATCATCAACGTTCATAGAATGAAATGTCTCCGAATCAGGTCAAGCGTAAAAAAATTGACAGAGGCTTAGCTTGGTTATGCCAGGATATACGTAGCGTGAGCTAAGGCTCAGCTTTCCAATCCAGTCCAATCCAGTCCAGTACAATTCAGTCCAGTCACTGTTCCTCGCGCATGCGCAGCACGGCTCTCCAGGAGCCACGCGAAACGGCTATTAAGCGGGTCCGGCGCAGCGTCAGACTTGGCTTCTGCGCAACGGAGGCGCACAGAACGGCAACTTCGGCGAGCGCGCGTCGGGCGAAGGATGCAGAAAGACGATAGCGACAAGCGTTATACGAGGGAACGAACGCGTCACCTTAGACTTGGACGACGCCTCCAGAAATTGATAAAAATAGCGGTAGTGAGTGCTCGCAGTACGAACGTTCGACTAGGCGTATCGCTCGGTGGGCCACCTGCGGTTCGGTTTATTTCGCTTGCATAACCGGTTTAGGCGAGACAAACCGCAGACGTTTACTTCTTCGAGGGTTTGCAGCACGGGTTTAGTTTCTCACGCGCCGCAGTTCATCGGACGCCAGCGCAGAGTGCGAACATTCTCTGCGTCGTTAAGAAATGTGACCAAATGCGGAGGGCCCTTCTTAAATGGAACCGTGCCAAGAGTTTAGCGCCTTATTGTATAAGGAGACCCCACAGGCAAAAGCGCTGGCTATCAGTGCTTCTCGTCAAAATTTTACAAAACGTTTTGGGATTTCGAGAAGTTTGTACAAAATCAATTATTAAAGTTTGCGGGGAACATTTGTGTTTCCTTTGTATTACAGGGGAAGCATAGTTGCAGCACTGAAAGCACTGAAGGTCTACGACTGCTGGAGATGCGGACAAGATGCAAATAAAGGCTGTAAGGTGCGATGACAGTTTGTTGCAGCCAGAACAGCCTCATTATCATAAGAATACATTGCTATTAAGAAAAAGAACCGTAGCCTAAATGAGGGGTCCCTTGAAGAGAAAGGGAACATAGGCCACTGGAAACTAAACCTTCTCGCGCACAACTTTCCGTCTCCTTTGGTCGTCGTTCTTTCAAGATGATGCGTCACCACGTTCCTCAGGCTGCAAGTTGGGTGGGCATCAGAAAGCACGCGTACAACAATCCCTGCAGGCACGAATTTGTAAAAATGTTTTCGCTGATTTACATGGGCGACCGTGGGGAATGATATATGTTCACTTGCGCAGTTTAAGAGAAACGCCCACACTGGAATAAGCTTCTACAAAGGGAAATTTTGAGAAAGCTTTACAGCTACCCGTCGTAGCCGCACGGCTGCATTTTAGGTAGAAGTCAGATTTTCCCGCCGCATAAGTATTAATGCTCACAAATTTGGCGTTAATGGTTGAGGACGTTTGCTTGGTCGACAGATAGTTCTTGCTGCAAAGGTCTGAAAAGAGAAAATTTTAGAAAATCTGGATGGGTTTGTGTCTTAGCTGTACGGCTGAATTTTAAATGAATATAAAATGTAACCTTCGCAGGAATATTCTGAGGATAATTTTGGCCTTGCGGCTGCCCTCACAAAGATGGAGAAATTGGTGTTAGGACAGATTTGCACCTCAAGCAAAACTTTCCATTGCATCACCGGTATATTCCCAACATGACGCAGTGGCGTAGAGCTGCTTCTGCTTCGCGTGCACATAGTCATCATCATTGTGCGGTTTCGGTTCGTAAAAGGCTGGACCGGAGCTCTGCCTATGCAATATTCATGCTTACAAATTTTGGCGTTTATTGTGTTTCGACAATCATTTGTGCGGCTGCATTCCTTTTGCACTCTCTCAACAGGACGTGGTGAGTCAACTGAGCGCCCGCGGTCACAAGCTGGCTACGGTCCACTGGAAGGGCGACGTCGTCGCCCTGCTTCGGACGCATCCGCAAGCGTACACCGCCTACCACGACTTCCGCAGTGGCGCGCCAGGCGGAATGGGCGGTGGATAGACTGACCATAGTGCCGCCAACGTGCTCAAGCCGTCAACGCGGCACAGAAGGCGTTCCTCATTACTTCGAAAATAGCTAGTCTCTGTTTGGAAAAGATCTGCGCGTTTAATGTTTGTCTTCACAACTTTGTCAACACCAGCTTTATTATAATATATCTGCATAAACAATAAGGAACTAAACGCATTCGAACGCATTGTACTGTGTTTGCTATTTGAATGCTGCTTTTATCATTCTTGTTAAAGGTGCCGGGATTCTACGGGGATTTGTTGATTTATATATACATTGTGCGCATGTATGCATGTGCGTTTGAGCGCATGTGTTCGTGTAGTACCACGCGCGCGAATGCGTGGTACTACTGCTGTGAGCAAACAAAATCAAATTAGCAGTTTAATGTGCTGAGGCTACACCTGGCTTTGGGTGCGCCGTAGTTGAGGGCTCTGAAATAATTTTGACCGCCTTGGAATTTTCACGTGGGCGCAAATCTCGGAACAAGCTCATGTGAAAAGCCGCTGCCATGGTTAAGGCAGAGCCCGAGTCCTTGAGCTCAGCAGCACAAGGCTTTAGCCACTGAGCCACCACGGCGGGTACTACTGCCAGAAACACACATGAAAGGCCGGACGGGTAAAGGTGAGGTAGAGTTGATCATTACTACTAAAAAATGAAGGAAGCTCAGAATAACGCGTAACAGTTGAAGGTAGCCAAGCTGTACGCAGCCTTCACGACTATCACGGTGGTTGAAGTCCACGATTGCGGCCGATCTGCTTCTTCGCTGCCGCAAGGACCTTTAATCCGTCGTTGCTGCAATAATGGAGAAGCAGCGGGAAATCGAAGAACAAACGACGGAACGCGCACACAGCTATGCGCCCGCAGGTGCAACGTTTGCCCTGTCACGTGTTCTGTGTCGAGCAGGTGGCGTGATTCCTCTCCCCCTATCACAGCCGAGTGCGTAAGCCGTTTGACTCTTGGGTACGGGCCCACGGTTCTGTGAAACGCCGAAATCAATTAAACAGCTGTAACGGAACTCTAACCAGTCACAGCATCCACTAAATACTTAAGTGCAGGTAGTATATGTAGCACCATTATGATTTACTAACTGAAGGAGATAGTAAGCACCCCTACCTTCATCAATTATGTCCTAGTGAATAAGAAGTCCCCTTAGCTACATGATTTTACTATTTGGCTATGCATAACCTAGTGCCATGCATAACCCAGTAAAAAGTGCGACCTGAATCTAGGGTGTACACATTAAGCTTTTTTGCCCACTCTCTGGCCGGAAAGGGTGTAAAAATCTGGTTCCTTGGCACACACCTTTAAACGATGCTAGGCTAAAAAACAGTGTGCTTGTGATTACCATAAGTTGAGGGCGTAAGGCTGCCCGAAGTAAGGGTGTGGGCAGTTGTCAGGTTCGGGGGACAATAAAAAAAAATATAATAAACTGTGGAAGCGAGACTTTCTGTTTATGTAACCCGTAACTCAAATAAATACACAGAGAAGAAACAAGGACCACTAAAGAATAAGAGGGAACAATAGAAAGCTAGCGAACAATGTAGAAACTACCGAGAATGCGGCAGAGCAAACGGTGAAGGGTTCAAACAAACTGGAAACAGTAAAAGACCGGGAATAAAAAAAAAAGTCGATACGTGCTCGCTGCTGGAGCGGGTTTGTCCCACACGTCCGAGAAGCAGCGCCGTGGTGTTGCGCAGTCTAGGCGACGTGTCCTAGCCCAGCGGTAGAGCGCACTCCGAGCTCCCGTCGCATAGTTGCAGACGCAGCTCTCTTGGGGCGTCGTGGTCCTCTACCGATGTCCGGCGAGACGACTTCCTTGCGGAGGAGATGTCCTGGAGGTTGCGCCTGTGGAGGACCTCTTGGGGCACGGCACGGGTCCGGCCGCCCGACCGCCGCGCATCCCGGTCACTCTCCACACTTCCCAGTCTCTCTTCTCTCGGTGTTCTTTCAGGATCGCTTCTCTGCCACCCGCCGTTGTCGCTGGAAGCTTCTCATTGACCGCCGGCCGGCGCGTGCTCGTGCCGTGTTCGCGAGCCCTCGGCGCCGTAGCAGGTGTCAATGAACTGGGCGGAGCATCTCGTGTGTGTCGTCTGCTTCGTATTTTCTTTTCTTCGTCTTCTTTTAACGGCGCTTCCTTTCTGTCGTTGCGATTTCTTCGCGTGACAGCAGTGCAGCTACGCATGACAACGTGGATTGGCTGAACGCGCAGCACGACATACGGACACATTAAAGGGACACTGAAGTAAATTTGTCAAGCTCCCGTTTTTGCTTGCACTGCGTAGACTGGCTCAAATTAGCACACTTTTCATCGTTTATCGGTTGACAAATCGGTAATTATTTTATTAAAGCGCGAAAGAAGAAAAACTTACCATGCGCGGTTTACGGCGGCCGAACCAACTAAAGCTGTGACGTTAGGAGGAGCCGCACCGTGATTGGACGATGCCCAAGGTGAGCAATCCAAAACAAGTTTCCGGTTTCGG
Organism: Haemaphysalis longicornis; assembly: GCA_013339765.2. NCBI lineage: Eukaryota > Metazoa > Arthropoda > Arachnida > Ixodida > Ixodidae > Haemaphysalis > Haemaphysalis longicornis. The sequence continues at coordinate 178,114,552 of CM023453.1, forward strand.
TTTCGGTTCTGTAAACACAACCGGTGCGTTGTTGGATGGGCATTCTCAATAACTCAGTAATCATCGTACCGCGCTTCTGCACATGTTGTCACCTGTAAAATGCATAAAGATAACCTCCCACGACGGCTTGGAATCGTAGCATTCACTAGCCGAGGCCTACGCAGTTGCATGGACGCCCTCCCGCGTACCCGCAGACGCCCAAATGTCATCCGCTTTTCCCCATATTTGGAGCTTGCCTCACTCATGCCTGTACCGTAAAAAGCGGGTTCGCACCAGGCCAAGGGTCTGTTCATTCGGGCCTGTGCCCACTGCCCGCAAGCAGTCGGTGCTTATGGTAACAGCACGCCAACGAGAACTCGCTAGCGCGCCAGTGCCAGCCTGCGCGCGTTCTGTGAACTAGTCGTGGAGCCATGAACGTTGCGGCCCAAAAAAGGTGAAACTCAATGTAGAAAACATCGGCAGAAAACGAAAAAGTTAACTTACAAAAAAAAAAGAGCATGTACCCACGGGGATTCGAACTAGTGAATTGCAAAATACTTGCACACCTAGCGCCCCAGACAACTAGACCACGGGGACGGGCTCTGCTGACCTTGGTAATATAGGGTATATATTGTACAACCAGTTTACACTTTTATTTAGTTTTGGCATTTCAAGCAGCTTAGGTGGACTATTTGTTGTATTGCGCTCGTGCAGTAAGCGTCGCCCGAGTTTCCACAATAGCTCACGTCTAGCAATTGCATTTCGTAGACGGAAAAGCGTTCGCAGATGCGTAGTCGTGCTGCTGACCGCTGTGCTTGTTCGCCCAGCGCAAAAAAAGTGCTTCCCGCACCCTAGTTTTACGCTGTACCTATATTGACTTCGCTGACTCATCTCCCACCTTAAAGAGGCCTTATATTTTCCTACTGGCGTACCAGTCACCGAAGCGTTGCATGTGCGCTTGTGCAGCGCTTGTGTGAAGCGACCTTGACTTGGAGCTAGATACAGTGTACAAACTAACCAAGTAAAGAAAGACAGATTCTTCCATTCACAAACGTGTCCTGGCTTCGTTTCAACTGAGCGAACGAATTGCGGCGACCCGTCGGCGGCCGGCGGACGAAACGCTGGGCCGACTGACTCTGAAGGCCGGGAAGCCGTGCAGTAACGCAGCCAATTGCCAGCTCATCCCCTCCTGACGTCACACGAAAACGCCGCAGAAAATGGGCGAGCGTAAAGAGAGGAGGACAGCATTTTCGAATTAATTTTTCTACTAAATAAAATCGCGTAAACGCGCCCAGGGTGGTCGAAACATGGCCTGGGGACTCCGGACTACAATTTGCGCAAGTAATCCCGCAATGTTTACATATCACTTCAGTGTCCCTTTAAACACGCACAGATCACACGTGGACCACAAATGAATCGAACAAGAAAACCAACGGGAAAAACGGGGAGACCTAGTATAACCTTACAAGTTCGTATAACGTAGTAAGTTATACTAAGTTAATACTTATTATACTTAATATAACTTAGCATAACTTCGCTACCTGCTGTGACTGGTTTTATAGCCAGCAGACGAAATTCTTCTGAAAGAGTCCGTGGGCTTGTCGCAAAAAAGAATTATTTAACGATAATGTTGGAATTATGCATTATTTTAATTAGACCTTATACAAGTCAAGATGTGGATTTGCAAAAAAAAAAAAAACATTTTTATCGCGAGGTCGAGTGGAAAAAGTGTTGTAGCTATGCTGTTCAAGAAGACCTAGAATTTTGTTAGCATCATTCAATGTTAGTATTAAACAAGCAAACATGCAGCAGTTACTAAGTTCATGGTATAGAATTGTAATTATATCCTTTAGGGTCCAGACTTAGTGGCAGAACCTACTTACTGCACTGCGTGGTAGTAAAGTTCTTAAGGAGTTAGTAAAGAGAGCCGTTACCACCAGTTTACTGAGTGATTAGTGTCCTCTACCGATCCTCATCACAATCATCATCATAATCGTCGTGGTCGTCATTATCCTCTCTAAGTCCTACTGCAGGAGAAACGTTTCTTACATTTCCTTCCAAGCAGCCTTTCCCGCGCTGCCCGACACACCCTTCCCCTCTAAATGTTCTTGCGTCATCCATTTGCCCTGTTAACGGCCTGCTCCTTCGCCCACTCCCGTGTCTACGTAACCACCCTGTCACCCTGGTGGTCCATCGGTTGTCATTTGAAAGCATTACAGACCTCCCCAAGTGAGTTTATTTCTCTTAATTGACGCTACAACCTCCAAGCTCACTCAGAGTTTGTTCCCTGAGCGAAGACACTCGGTTTCTGTCCCTCGTTTCATGACTCGTTGGGCTGACCTAAGTTTCCTCTCCGAATCTTTAGTAAGGCGGCGAATTTATGCTCTGGCCTCATCACCAGCCGTATTCGTTGCGTAACACTCTCCCCAGTGGGAGAGTGTTACCAAGCGCACCCAGATCGTCACCTATTCTGGGCCGAATTTCCTTCTCGTGGCAGGGATCAGCACTGACGACCTCTTTAAGGTATTTGTACTCGTGCACTCCTTTTATAGTTTTACAATTTTGCTACCTAAGCTCAATGGGAGGGGGTGGGGGGGCTTCCTGCATGCCTGCTTAGCATTACTCTCGATTTATTCACACGTAACCATACAACCAAGTTTCCTGAGCGCTGGTCCTCAAGGAACTTTCAATTACTCTTTCAAGTGGCTGAAATATTTATTCTTGCCTTTGCTTTCCTTAATCAATGTTTTCTAACTTTCCTTCCAGACGTGGTGGAAACAATTTTTGAAAGGCTATGTTTTAATTTATTACTTTTGTTCTGATTGTAAACTTTTTGCTCTTTTTGTGGTGGATTACCCTGCACGGACATTTATTGTATATGCCCTCGAATAGTCATATGCGACTGAGTTTATCACGATGCCTTACAAGCATCTATCATTGCACTTGGACTAGGTGGAAGATTGTACGCATGGATTTCAGATTATCTTGAAGGACGAAAACCCTTCATGTGCACGGCACAAGGCCCAACATCATACCATGAAATAAGAGTACCTTAAGGAGCTATATTGAGCCCTTTACTGTTTAATCTCACCCTCATCCACCTGAAGGGTTCTCCCCCGTGGCGTCAAGATCACTCTATACGCGGACGACATCTGTATTTGGGGTGCATCAAACTTCAGAAGGCGCTTGCAAAAATATCTGCATACCTAGTGCCTAACGGACACCATCGTTCCTAGAAAAAAGCGTCGCCATGGCATTCACTCGCAAATGCATGGATAGATATCATTTAATACTGGGTGGCCGGTCCCTGCATTACGGACGGACGTACCCAATGATATCTTGGTGTCGTGAATCACGACAGAAACGAGAGGTTTCACGACAGAAACCTCTCGTGGGCCCCTGCAGTTAAGAGGCTGCGGACTCGAGTCTCAACAGCATCGCAAATTATTGGGTATCTTGCTGGAAGCCACTGGGTCAGCAATTGCCGCTCCATGGTTTTGCTGTTCAAGGCGTATGTGGATGGCGTGTTGAGCTATAGCATTCCTGTCCTTCAGCAACTGACACCTACAAGCAAAACACACCTGGAGGCGGCGGTGAATAAATTCCTCGAAAAATGCGAGGCAACCGGACAATTGCTGAAACCGGTTGCCTCGCCTTGGACGTGCTGCAGTTCCAAGAAACGCTCCGCATCCATTTGAGGCCTACGCTACATGCAAGAACCTATTTCCTGTCCCGTACTGCTGTTAGAAACCATAATTTTCGCTTTGGACAAACAATAGAAAGTAATGCCCCCATTCCAACTTAAGCACCACCGACCATGCCACGGAACTTCCTGCTCTGGAATGTGACGCCTTATCTGTAGAAAATCATTCACACCTGGGAGTGATTCGAAAAATCGTGTACCTCAAAATTGGCCTACTGTAGATGACACTTGCACCTATTAACAGATTTTACTCTGCAACTACTCACATTTATGCCGATGGATCGGCAACATCTAAACGCAGCTCCAGAGTAATTTTTATTCCATCTGACAAAGCAATGTCATATTGGCTTGAGCGACCGACTTCGCCTGCGTCGGCGGAGCTATACGAGATTAAAGAAGCCCTTAGATAGATTCTCCCCCAGCCGCCGACATGTTGGACCGTCTTCTCTGATTCAAGGGCAGCACTTCAAATTTTCCAACGTTCTAGCTGTTTCAGCTTAAACGAACATGTCCAGCGCGAAGTGAAGGATTTGCACGATCTCGCATACGTCGCTGGACATCGCGTTACCTTCCAGTGGCTTCCAGGCCCCAGTGGCATCATGAGAAACGAAAAAGCGGGCGAGGCTGCCCCCAGGGGCCCACAATGAAGAACAAAGATTTTCTTCACGAAGCTTGATGCCGCCACGATGACAAAGGCACTAGCTCTGTCGGAAAGGAAACGTTTGTGGTCCTTGCAGCAGTATCATAACTGTTTTTTACATTGCATAGACCCATATATCAGACTTCGGCTGCCAGAGCGTCTACCCCGCCACTTAGAGACGTTGATCCATAGGCTTCGTCTTAATGCAGCATTAACAAACTCTTATCTACATCAGATCGACCAGACATCGAGCCCATATTGCGATATTGAGGTTCACTTGAAACTGTGGAACATATATTACTGAAGTGCTCTGCTGTTGCCGACTCAATGTCCCGCTTAAAACATAAAACTGATATCCTCCACCCTGAACCGTTGACACTGAGATCGGTACTTGGACCATGGCCCGCTCGCTCCGCTCAGCACAAAACCCTATACGCGCTATTCGAATTTCTCTAGGACATTGGTGTGTCAACGAAATTGTAGTCATCCCTTCATTTCAAGAAACTTTTAACTCAATGCCCTGAAGAAGGACCGTATTTTATTTTATTCACTACTACTACTGTCCTCTCGTTCACTACACCCTCTCCTCCTTTCCCCGCAGAGTAGCATGCCGGTGAACTGATGTCGGTAAACTCCTCTACATTTCCCACTTTTTTAAAGAGTTTCTCTCTCTCTCTCTGTCTCTAATTTCTCTGTTCTTCAAATGCTCTAGTACTTAGCTTGTGTCTGCCGAAACAAACGCATTTTCCTAGTTTATAAATACCGATATGGGGTAGAGGGGTATATACAGAAGTGTATTTGCAGTACTCATTCCGAAGTTGTTTACAGAAGGCACGGTAGAAGAGAGGGCCACGCAGTCAAGTGACCGTCAGTGTTCTCTTCATTTTTCGTCCTTGATGATGACCTCCCATCGCACAGCGCACCTAACGTCCTCTTTACAGCGAAGCTAGAAAATGCCTCGTAACAAGACCCCCCGCCCGCGAGAGCGCCGTCTCGGTATTGGTCAGTGTACAACTGCAGGCCGTGAAAGGTAGGGCTTAAGACGGAAGAAATTGACGATGTCAGTTTTGGGAGGGCGGGATAAGTCAGGCGGAACGATAGGGGCGATTTCATAGTTCACCCCCGTCCCTTGGGGCAGGACGCGGTGGGGGCTGTGGTAACCGGCGAGAAGCTTCTCGGTACTCCCGACTTGGGTGCACTACACTAGAGCAGCACGAGGGATCCAGACAAATTGGCATGTGCTGTGGCGTTGATCGTAACGGAAATTTTGGGATTCTTGTGATGAGGTGAGCCTGGTACGGGGTATGTTGCGGGCAAAGTCCCGGGCGACGGCATCTTGTGCATATCCAGAAGGAGGCGTGGCTTGTTCGATAGAGGCACACAGCGGCAAGGTGGGATCTCGAGCGAAGATGAGGTAAAAAGGAGAAAATCCGGCAGTATCGTGACGGGACCAGTTCTATGTGAATGCAGTGTAAAGCAAAGCAGTGTCCCAGTCGCGATGGTCATCAGAAACGTACAGTGCTCACGGATTGAAACGCGACACTGCGAGCGCGTTGCCTGTGGTACGTGCAGCGCCGCCCGTGGCCGCCCGTGGAAGCTAGGTGTTGCATTGTGGTATACCACGAGGGTGAGAGCGTTTTAATCGTAGGCGTGCTGCTTCCGGCTGCCAATAAGTGGGGCTGTGGTTCCCCGCCGCGACAGCGGTGCGCTGCGAGCCTGGAGCGCGTTTGTGCGCCGGTTGTAGCCGCCTGTCTATAGTGCCTAGAATATACTGGCTAGCAGGGGGGTAAAGCGAGCTCCGAGACCGTACAGATCGTGGGCGCTGACATGATACAATTCCCATGGTTCCCAGATCAATTGTATTCAGCTCTCTAAAAAGTTGTTCCATAACTATTTAACTAAAACAAATAACTGAAGCAAAATAGTTAGTAATAATTGCCTCAGTAATTAAAACTAGCTATATAAAAAACTTTTAGTGTAATTAGGCTCTAATTAGTGAAGAAAGAGTAGTTCAGTTTTGGTTTCGATTTTCTTTAGGTGCGCTAGGAAGTGGCTGGCCAGGCCCTTGCGCCTCACTTGCGCAGTGTGTGTGTGTGCAGTCTCCAGCTCAGATCTGCGTGCGTGCAAAACGTGTACAACTGGTATAACTCGGATGCACGCGCTGGGCAAGTGCCTCCCCGGGCGCTTGCGAGGCTGTCATTCGTTTCTTCACGTTAAGCACCCTATCTACTGCCCCTGAACTGACGCCGGAACAGCGAGTACGATTTGACCTTGACTAACGCAAGTTCACTACAGGCTATGGAGTGGCAGCCGGCGATCGTTCCCGTTGAAAAAGAAATAAAAGAAACTTTATAATCGTTCGGTTCCAGTTGTTTGATCCATGGAACTTCTTACAGCTCTCCGTGCTTCTAACTCTTGCGCAAACGTTCGTGATGGTAGAACGAAAAAATAGGTAACGAAATGCGGTTCTTTTTAAAGCCAAGCTTTTTGCCTCTACCCCCCAAGGGTTCTTCCGCGACCCTTGGTGTCACCAGAAACCCCAGCGAACAAATAAATAAATTTACTGGCACCGCCGGGAATCGAACCTGGAACTAACAGACTAACAAAGCGAGAGCCCGATGTCTTACCGATTTAGCTACGCGCCCGCGCGAAGACTGGCCCGTTGTCTTACCGATTTAGCTACGAGCCCACGCGAAGACTAGGAAGACAGGTGGTGTACTCACCAAGCACATCTACGGGTTTACCTCCTGCGTTTACGCTCAATGCCACGTGAAAGCGTCACGAGACCCCTCACGCCCGTGTAGCGACCCTGTGCGCACCTTGCTCATGTGCTAAGAGTTACAAAAATTAAAAGAAGCCCACACCAATGCATGGCATCTCACTTCTAGTACGCCAATGTGCTAAAGCCTGTGGCCTCCAGTGTTCACGTAAACAATCACAGCTCCTTGTCGTCCGCCCTCACGCCAAACCAAGGAATACATTCAAATACTCCTTGATGGCCAGGCCATCACTCCAAGCCCCAGCATCAAGATCCTGGGCCTACATCTCGAGGCTAACACCAAGAGTGACATCTCCTTGCAGCGCCTCAAAAACAGCATTAATCAAATCATACCAATGATCAGGCAAGTTGCCACCAAGAAGCGAGGCCTAAAGGAATCCGGTACCTTTCGATTAATTTAAGTTTTTGTCTTCTCTAGAGTTACTTACGTCAACCCTCTGTCTTCTTCTCGACAAGGAAGAAATAGCGATGCTTTATATAACGATTAGAAAGGCGGTCGAACAGACCATTGGTCTTCTCATGAGTGCGTCCACACAGAGGCTGCTTAGCACAGGGCTCCACAACACGGTGGAAGAGCTGATAGAAGGCTATCTTTCTAACCAGAAGGTCCGACTCAGAACTGCGATGGGTAATCGCATGCTTCACCAGATTGGCTGGGTCAGCCCAGAATGTCACTCCGCTTGACGTACTCCCAGACTCTTGGCGACTGAAACTAAAGATGCTCCCTTTGCTTAAAAATATGAACCCCTCACATGACGATGGTCACCTAAAAGCACGGGCTCAAGCGCTAAACACCACCCGCGGTGGGGATTATACAGACGCCTCCAAACATCGAGAGCAGCAATACGCCATCATCGTGGCTACCTCCAGAACCAACCTCCTTGCGTATATCTCGCTTAGGACCCAAGAAATGACGGCAGCAGAAGAGGCAGCCATCACCTAGGCTCTCGCTCAACCAGGGGTTTGGAGGGTAGTCATCGATTTCCAGCAAGCCTACTGGGATTACCAGTAGGGTTGGGTGTCCTGACCTGCACTGCGCGTGCTAAAAAACCACTCCCCCAAACGGTTCCATTCAGCTCATCTGGACACCCCCTCACGCTTCAATGGAGGGCAACAAATACGCCTACCCAAGAAGACTGCGCTTTTACTTCCTGTGCTATGGAGCTGCACGAGGACAGTCACCCGCTTGTCACGTTCAGGGAGATAACCCAGCATTATCGCCTTCTGACACAGACCGTACCTTCGCCTTACCCTGACCTTTCCAGAGAACAACAAACTACCCTACGGCTCATACAATCCGGGCTCCTTCCCACAGCCTATACGCGTCTTCACTTAATGTATCCGAATCGCTACGACACTCAATGTAAATTTTGCTCAGAAGTAGGAACACTCCGCCACGTAATCGGGGTGTGCGACTTTAGCCCTGAGCAGCCTCCTCTCTTCCAACTATCCAACAAGAGCAATGGTGGGAGATGCTGCTGTCCAGGCCCTCTCTACCTACCCAGCTTCAGCGGTTGGACAGAACACAGGCCGCGCGGACTGTGTATGGGCCCCACAGAAGAAGGAATCACTCCCCAGGGCTGCACTCTGGGCCGTTCTGAAACCTGAAGAGAAGTATTTCTTCTTCCTCCTCCTTCTCTGCCGCAAATCTCGTCGCCTCCGTCCGCGGCGCAGAGACGGAGAAGACAGATCGTCTAACACCGGTTTGGAGCGTACTTTAATTTTATAAAAAAAGTTTCCACTGTTGTGCTACACCAATACAACTCAACCAAACACCGTTCATTGATTTAACCTTAACAAGAATATATCTTTGAAGTAATAAATGGTGTGGTTAAGTGCATTTCACTTCTGTCTGGTTTTGCTATTTGCAGAGCGATGTGAGTGAATTTAAGTGACGTCGCATGGGTAATCGTTATAGGTGCCGTTTACAGCTTTGCTTTCCAACCATAGTCACGGGGTGGATTGGCGCGATTTTTTAAATCAGTCACAATAAGCCAATAAGTGAACGTTCTCTCCTCGCGCGCTCTGTGCGGAACATTACTGCGCATTCAGTTCCGCAAGCTTTCCCTTTGAAGTGGTGGAAAGCTGCTAGAACTTGACGAATACCGACACACACACACAAAAAAAACGGGACACGCCGCTGACTGTATTTCGCATACTCCCGCATACTCCCTTGGCATGCATTCTGCCACTCGTTGGCCTGCGATCGACCGTGCTATTTCGTTTCTGTGCTTCAAAGGGCCGCGACTCACCGTTGGCCCATGCGATAACGTTTTTTTTGTGTGTCAATAAAGGTTTTACATTCAGCTAAAGCCACAGTTCACTTCACTTCATTTCAAAAGCATTGAGCGATTCGCAAATGGTCACTGAATGGCAAATAAAGCGGCACAGCGCAAAAATGCACGAAGATCATGACGGAGATTCCTTTATTTTTTTCGTGCGCCCCAGTACGGGTCAGCTGATTCCTTGGCGTCCTCGCGCATGCGATCAGTCGTATTCGAGCTTGCACGCAAGTATTGTGTGAGCGTTGCCACATCTTGCTCAAATAGTCTCAGTACATATCACTCACATGCTAAACCGAAAACACGTCGGTTACCTACCCACAGGAGATAAACTGTCGACTCTGTCGACGCCGCCCACACAAAAGCCACCTGGCCAGCGGTCCGCCATGTTACAATTAATCCCGACATGCTTCGCTAGCCGGACGCGGAAACGCCACAGTAGCATGTTGCCAGATTACAACCCATCGCTTTCGCCGTTTTTAGTAAGCAAAAGCTCAGCTGGCAACCTTCAAATCGTTGTATCATGTCTGCCACTGTGTGTCGTACGGTTCCAATGCATTGGCTCAGCGGCGCGCTTTCCTTCTAGAGTCAGTATATTATCTCTATGCTGGCTAGTGTGCTGAGGGCAGGGGCGGAGGACGTTGGCCCCGACCGTGATGACTGGCGGCGGCGCCCGCTTGGGGCGCTGCTGTGCGAGAGGGTGCATCTGCGCGCCGTCCGCGCAGCGTTCCGCGCGCTCCCATAGCGCTGCGAAAAAAAGAAGTTAGCGGAGTAGCGCGAAGCGGGCGTTTACTTTTTCCATGTATTTGGAGCGTTCGTTACAAAACGCCATGCTATATAAGAACTGCGCGAGTGCGTTTAGAATGCACGCATTTTGTTAAACCCAATGTAGATAAATGTGTGGCGTAAACTTCGCCGTCTCCTCCCGCCCTAAAAAAACTTAACTTGTCAGTAACCACCCAACCGATTTTTTATTTACTTTGCTTGTGAGAGCAGAAATATCACAGGAAGTTTGAAACCCCTTACCATATGGCCTGCATTCTGTCAGAGATGAAGTGAAAACAAAATAGTAATGACAAGTATGTCAAGCAAATAACCGGACACTAAAGGAACGTTTGAGATTCAGAAGTGCCTTAATTGCTGCGCTGCGCTGATTATTCTGGGCTGGTGACGTTAGTTTGCGACCCTCTCTCAATCAAATGAGATAAGATAACATGTGCGGCAATATAAGAGGTGAAATAGAAAACATTATGGCAGTGACATTTAAAGCGACACCTTCGATTTGTTTAAAATAAACATGGATGGAGACATAAATGTCTCCAAAGGACGGACGTTGCCGAAGACATAATTAACAACCTACAATTCACCTATTACGGCATTAAATAACTACACAGAAGATGAATTATATTTCAGAACTCCTGTCGTAATGACAATAATATTGGCATTCGAAATCTCAAAGCAGCTATTGTGCTTCACCAGGCAGTAAATTAAAAACATTGTTGTATCTGCTACTTTAAAATGTTTTTCACGAAGGGCCTGACAACAATATAAACCACGTATTATTACACGTTAACCAATTCCAAAAGTTTCCTCGTGATTCAACTATTACCATCTTTAAAATACTGTTCCGCCTTTGTCAACACGGCGCGCGCATTACAAAAGGAGCTGTCAGTCCCTCGTCACATATCCGCCGCCTTGGCGACACTCAAGGCCCATAACGACTGTGAACTTCACTGCGTGCTCTCTAACTTCTCCGAACGCGGCGGCGCCCCTTTCATTCATCTTTGGGCCCACGAATGATGTCGCAGCGACCGTAACACCGCTGACCAGGACGCACCCGCGCTAATGTTCCTATACCCGCGCTTTGCAAGCTCTAATGCGGTAATTACCCCCGGAAACTAGAAAGACTACCGCCGAAGCCACAAGGCACCTTCGCCGTCACTTCGACCTAAGTTAACAAAGGTGCGGTCGACCCGCAACTATGACATCGACAACCTTGTCTGCATGTCTAGGACATCTCTATCGGCTAGACGAGAGTCCCCCGGCCTTCATGGTCACACGATGAAAGCGGAATTATCCATGGTGGGGGTTCAAATGAACCGGGCCTTTCGTGCTTAGGGATCCCGGTTGGCAGACAGTGTTTCAAAAAAAGTTTGGGCCTCCTGCTGATTTCCCTATTAAAACAGGGATTATCTATAACAAAATGAATGCTTCGAAAGGGCTGTTTGTTGCATAGTGTGCATAAACTATAAGTCAGCTCATAGTGCATCAGTCTGATGGGAAAACGTTTCAATCGCCCAGAACCATGCATCGCGTACAGCGAAGAAGCTAGTTTAGCTGATGGACACAGATAGCAGCCGGACTGGGATTTGAGCAGCTGCGGTCCAACAATTTCGGAACGCGCATAGCGTACAGAGAGCAGTTTCTGTTTGAAACCTGTTTTAATGCGCTGAAAAAAAAAATAACTGGAAATAAGGTAACGCGAGGTTTCTATGCTATATTATGTTTTCATGATAGCGTAAACAACGTCCAAATAAATACTTATACGATATGGAATTCTGTGATTATGGAAGGACTCCGAAGGGGTGGTGGTTTGATTTGTCATTCGGATTCAGAGGTTGGGTCGAGATGTCCTGCCCCCCCCCCCCTTCCCCCTATGTGGTGTATTTCGGTTTCTTGAAATTTTGTCTGTACAGAAATTATTGACGCCAATATAATAATTAAATGTGTTACTTCTACCAATTATGAATTTTTGTGGAAATGCAAGGCATAACTTTTGGGTCATTCTCGCTATTTTTAATGCGTATTCGCATTTTCCTTTTTCGAGATTTTCTAGTTCAGGCCTATAAGATGCATATTTCTCATCTGTAAATTTTTGTAAAATTTCTATTTTTTTTAATTTTTGGTTTCTCAGTATTTTGTCCGTGCAATTATCTCTATTCATGCTAAATAACGATTTAGTGTGTTAGTGCCGCCAGTTACGAATTTTTGTGCAAATGCAGGGCGTTACACGGTGCCCGGTAGGGGGGTGGGGGAGGGGGGTACTCGTCAGTTCTGTGTTGCGCAGTGAGTGAGTGCCTTGTTTCATGGCCAATCGGGCTGGAAGCTTGTCGAGTACTTCTCAAGTCTTCTGGCGGCGTTCTTATTGATGTAACGCATCCAGGCCCGCCTTCACTTGCTAGTTGCGTGTACACGTTTTATGTGTGTGTGTGCAATACATTACTTCAATCATTGTAGCAATTTCGTTCAATGGTCGTACACCGAAGTATCCTCGCAGTTTGCTCTTATTAAAGATTGGAACTGCTTTTCTCCAGTTCCGAGGAGCCTGCAGGCACTAGACATTGCGAAAAGTATCCGTCCGAGTCTGGCTGGCACCATATTTCCGATAAAGCTCGGGCAGTTTATTTCATATGCGAGCAACGAAGGCTGCCTCTTCTGTCGACGGACATGGCGAAACTTCTATTCCGTGAAAATTCGAAGGTACATTCCCAGATGTTTATGTTGCTGCTACATTTTTTTTTGTGCTTGTCGGTAACGAATTTCACTGGCGAAGGTCATTCAGCCAGCTGAAATCGATCAAAAACCGCTTTGATCAGTGGTGACTGGACAGCTGCCTCAGCGATTTGTCGCTGCTCAGCGTGGGATGGAGATTCTTAAAAGCGTCAATGTGAGGTAATCATCAAGAACTAGCGAGTGAAACGGAAACGCTTGTAGAACATGAAGTACTTTTATCTACTTCTTAAAACACGAATACAAACAGAAAGCATGCTAATACGGACACATGCCCCATTTCAAGGTTGGATTTCGGCGAAACGATCGTAAGGTATAGAAAATTTTGTTTATTTATTTAGTAATTTAAAAGCAAAAGGGCCGCATGCAATAGGAATGTGTTTTTTCTGTTATAAATATATATATTGCCTGCAAAAATGTAAATCTGTCACCTGTTTACCAGTGAACTATGTTTATTATTAAATATTTTGTGATGTTCGGTATCCCATCGCATTTGCTGTAAGCGCCACTTTTTCTAAAAAAAATTTAGCTCCCCGCAGGTTCAGAATATTTTATTAATAAACCATTCAAATTAAATTTCGCGCTCAGTCGGCATATACGATATACTGCCTTAGGAGAGCTTAAATTTGGGTTTCTTGATGAAATCACGAAATAGCCAGGCGATTGGTAGCTTATTTACTGTAAGGATGGGCTAACAGTTTCTGAAAAAGGACTACCTGTTTACTTCGGCAGTGTTCACACGCCGCCGACCAAAGCGTGGGCTGCCGAATATGCCGCCGCAACAGAGGAGCTTGGCGGCTTTCATGCACGGGCCCTCTCGCCGAGCAGCACCCCTTGCGGCCTCTGCGCGCAGTCATCGCCGGCGGGGCCACCCTCTCCCGTAGAGAATGCGCGCGCTCCGCACACTAGCCAGTATATTCTAGGCACTATTGGCCTCGAGGACATACCGTGGCGCCACCTAGGAGTGACGTCACTTGTAGGACGCCGAATCGTGTTGTCGTCTGCTACAACACATTTCCCGTGCGTATGCGAAAGCGTGTTTTTTTGTTGTGGCCACCGTCTCGCCCGCTCCTTGTGAATTTGATGCAAATTACCAAAAAAGTTTGTCTGTAAACCAAATAATTCGGGCAAGCAATCAGCGACTCGCTTGCTCCGGCGATACCGCCGCGCTTAGGTAGTGCTACCATCGCGACCCCACAGCTCTTACATACGCAGCCAGCTAACGCCAAGGACGATGCAGCTGATGCCGAGAAAGTACGCTGTAAATTCATTATGAAATACTTGTGACGGGACATGTGTGTGCAAGCAAACACCTTGTAACAGCGACGGAACGTGTCGCTCACTTATGATCTCACCGCGCGACTGCTCGTATTTCCTGGTAAATGAATGACGCGAGAACGGTGATCAGATTGCTTCGCCGCACATGCTTAAAACTATTGTTATGGTCTGCAGTTTGGCCTAATCAGTGCCTATTTCCCCTACGATGTTTTTATAGTCATGCCCGGATTTGATTAACGATCACTGCCGTAGCCTGTACTCTGCACGGCTGATGTTCGCGACTTGTCCGCAATGTATGAACGTATGAACGCGAGTTTTTAACGCCTTCGAGCGGGTTCGGACAAGGCTATATTTAGTTTTCATTAGGTGCTCGGCGTGGTAATTTATAATGGCAGCGTGTTTTGTATGTTTACAGTAAGCCGGCATTTCTCAAGCACCAATTTCGAAACTCACGACTGCTCACAGAAGGCGAGGCTGCGTACGAGGCGAAACACGCCGTTAATGGTTTCAGGTAATGGGGATATTTAGAATAGTAGAACCGAGCGTTGGTGGCCCCCAAGAAGTTAGAGGAACCCTAACGCAACACGCGCGTGCGCGACGGGAGGGCCTTCGCCAACAGCTCGTAGCCGGCTTTGGATGCACGTAATCGGATGTTGGGAACTTTAGGCTTGGCGTCGAAGCAGATATTTCATCGCCGTTAGAATTGCGAGTGACAGTCCCTATCACCGCGCTGGGAACTCTGTAAGCGCGGTGATTTCCGTTGAAGCGATCGACGATCAAGATACCTGCACGGCCTCGGCCGATTCTTGCGCGCAAGCAAAGCCATACTTCGGCCGCTCGCCGCACCGTGCGTAAACGGGCCGGCGCTGCCGGGACCGACCTTCGCGGCCGGTCGGCGTAAATCGCGGAAGATATTTGAGCATCGCTTTGAAAACCACAGCTGATGACACTACCTGTCAGAATTTTTCATCACACTAACATCCACTTTCACCAATCTGGAACTTCTTTTCCACATTTGTGTGATTTTAAAAAGCGGCGACAAGTTGTTGCTGCCGCGACCTGCGTCGGTTCGAGCCGCACCGTCGGCTGTGCGGGCAGGCACGGCGGGTGCGTGTGCTTCTGCGAGCAGTTAACGCTTCACGATTTCCTGCTTTATACATTTCTTGCAAACAAGGGAAATCTAGAAACTTAACTGGGCGCTCGTCGTAGCCCACATTGTTGATCGGGGAAACAAGCCGCTGCTTACGCTTCGGTCGCATGCGTAATACACCACCACGCTCATGGTGTTTGCGGATAATCTACCACAGTTTGATACGGGTAGCAGTCACCTTTAGGTCGAACTGACGCTTGACGCACTGAGAATTAACAATCAAACGAAGGAAATTAACACGAAAATACTTTTAGAACGCGCTTCCTAAGCGAAGTGTCACGCGTTGCAAGCCACTACGCAGCAGATAGGAACGGTGATCCTACGAGTGACGTCAAAACGATCGCAGCGCCGGCCTCTCCAGTGGTGGGCTTCGCGGCCAATAGCCTGGCGCAGCCAATTTCGCGACATCGTCCGCTCGGGCGCTCTTTTTACGCGTGCCCTTCCGATGCGACACAGATAATGTGCATGTAAGGCTCGGCCACGCTTATCTGAATAAACCGAGCGTCTGCACGAAGGAACAGCCAACTTTACTCCATGATATAAACTAAAAAAAGAGGAGAGCCGACGAAGTACGAATGCACCGCACCACACGTGAACGTGCCTGCAAAGGCGTCTTTCCTTTTTTTTTAGTTTGCATCCTGGAATAAAGTTTGCTGTTCCTTTGTACAGAAGTTTTGTTTTTATTCAGATGAGCTTGACTGTGCGTGCGTTACATGAACATTACTGTGCCGCATTGGAAGGGCACGCGTAACAAGAGCGCGCGCACAGGATATCGCAAAATCAGCTGCGCGCACAGCCGGGCTACTACCGTCGGCGCCCAAACGCGTTCCAGCGCTCCAGGCTCGCAGCACCCCGCTGTCGCTGCGGGGAACCACACTCTCGCTCATTGGCAACCGGAAGCGATAAGCCTACGGTCAACGCGCTCTCATCCCCACGGTATACCACAATGCAACACCTAGCTTCCACGGGCGTCCACGGGCGGTGCTGCATATACCGGCAGCCACGCGCTCGCAGTGTCGAATTTCAATCCGTGAGCACTGTACCTGGAAAGCCTATCTGTTAAAGACTGGTTAAGGTACTCCATAAGACCGTTGGTCTTCGGGTGGTAGGAAGTCGTAAGTTTGTGCGTGGTGGCGCACGAGCGGAGGATGTCATTGATTACTTGAGACAAGAAGTTTTGTCTGCGGTTTGTCAATAGCTAAGGAGAGGCATCGTGGTGTAAGATCATCTCGTACACGGGAGAATCTGCGTTATCGGTGGCGCAACTGGTTGGAAGGGCCCGTGCTACTGCGTAGTGTGGCGCCACTGGTGTGGCTCCACGGTGTAAGAATATTCTTACACCGTGTGTGGCGCACAATCAGTCGCTACTACAACCCACCTATTCCGTGCTGCAGACTGAGGAAAGGGGCCATGCAAATCTAAACCAATGCGGGAAAATGGTTAGACCGGTATATCCAACGGCTAAAAAGGGCCGCAGAATGTCGTCGTTGGTGCTTTCCGGCGTTGCACGTGCCGTATGCACCGGCGTAACGGCGAATGAAGCGGTAAAGCCTTGACCAGAAAAAACACCGTCCGAGGGCGGTCATATGTTCCCGAAACTCCTACATGGCCTGCACTCGCAAGGTCGTACAGCAGCTTCAGGACGTCCAAACGAAGGTGCTCAAGTGCAACAGGGGGCAGCTCGGGACCTTCCGGGCGGACATTCCTACGATAGAACAAACCGTCCTTTATTTGGAATAATTGTACTTATCAATCTGAAGGGACCTTTTTTAGGCATTCAACGACGTGTCACAAAAATTTATCCTGGCGCTGCTCTTCACCAAGTTGGAGGGAAGAGCAAATCGCCAATAGTGATGTAAATTCGTCGGAACACGTAGACACAGGAGGTTCGACGGGATGGCGTGACAGACAGTCGGCGTCTTGGAGCAGGTGGCCTGATCTGTGGCCGACAGAATAAGAACATTTGTGTATGCGGAGCCCCCAACGTCCGAGGCGGCATGTAGGATGTCTCAGTGACGCTAGCCAACATAGCCCGTGATTATTTGTTACAACGGAAAATGGTCAGCCGTTGCGGTATGGACGAAACTTTCCCACTGTCCATTGTCACTCTCGTTGGGTGATAGAATAATTTCTCGCGGCTGGAGACAGGAGGCTGCTGCGTAGCTAATCACGCAATCCTTGCGGGATTACAAAACGACGTAAATACGAGCTGAGGCCCACAAAACTGCGGGGGCCTTTCGATGAGCGGAGCACAGGGAAATCCTTAACTGCTTTGATCTTATCGGGACCGCGATGCACTACCTGAGCGTCGAGCAGGTGGCCCACGATGGTCAGTTTGCGCCTGATTAATCGACATTTCGCCGAGTTGAGCTGCGGATGTGCCTAATTAAGTTTACGCAAGGACTTCACGCAGGTAATGGAGATATGGGCTTCGAATGAGGAAGAAAATACAATGATGCCATCGAGATAGCACAGACAAGTGGACCATTTGAATCCTCGCAGGAGAGAGTCCATCAGGCGCTCAAAGGTGGCTGGCGCGTTGCACAGACCGAACGGCGGGACTTAAACTGGTATATGCCGCCCGGAGTGACAGAGGCGGTCTTTGCTCGTTCGAGCTCATCGACTTCAATCTGCCAATAAACTGAGCGAAGGTCGATCTAGGAGGAGTAATTCGGCTCCATGGAGGAAATTTAGGGCATCGGTCTTGGAAAGAGGGTGGACATCTTTTGTGATCACCCGGTTCAGGTGGCGGTAGTCGACACAGAATCGCCACGTTCCATTTTTTAATGCGCAGCATTTTCGTGGTCGCTACTGTGGTTTGGCGGCGGCGATGGCGACGGCGAAGGCAACGACGTTGCAACGGAGCGAGCGAAGGCAGAAAGAAAACGGCGGACGAAAGTGGGGCGAAAGTGTGAGGAGGTGGAGGACGGCGCATGCTGCTGGGGCGTCATCCCCCTCACTACGTACCCTCCCTGCCTCCTTCGTTCGTGGCTCATCCGAACCACGTGACATTTGCGCGGGAGGTTCAAACCCCATTGGCAGCAACATGCCCGCCGCCAGCGGCGGCGACGCGCTGCGAGGTAACGGTGGAGCAACGGCGCCGCTGGGCATTCGCTGTGCACGCGATCACTTCCTGAGCCGCAGCAGGTACGCGCAGTTACCGAGAAGGCTGCAGTTCGCGCTGCGAGCAAATTCCGCATTAGGGAGTATAGCAATCGTCAGCGCTTTTTTTACCAACACGACGCGGGTGAACGGCGTAGACTACACGAAGGCTCAATTATATGGCCTTGGCGAGCATTTTCTCGACTTCGTGGTGGATGACGCCTTGTGCTGAAAGTCGCTTCATGCTAGTGTTGCCAGCACATCGTCTGTACAGGTAGACCCACTCCGAATCAAACACAAAATCGTCAACAAACCATCAACTTGATGAAATTTGGGTACACCAATGTAAATGAAAGCAACCCCTCCACGGCGCCCAGAAAGAGATCGCTCAGCACCGAACAAGCACACGGCTTTATATACCACATATCTTCTATATAAAATTGGTGCCGATTTATAAAAAATACGTACACTGCAGATACGGTGACAACTGGTCATGGACCTCTCGATGTAGTTCATGGGAGGCCGCCATGACGGCACCAAAATAAAATTATTCTCTCCTCAATACACGTAATGACTCCTTCATGCCGAAGGAATTCCCACAGGCTTTTCCTATCCACAGAAAATGCAATGAATGCAGAGTGGGACTGCTGTGAACAATAAAGAGCATTCTATCTCTTTCAGAAAGCCGCAGACCTCCTCGTAGCTTCTAGCTTGAATGGGATCTGAGACGCCTAACATCCGGAAGAGTGGCTGCAAAAAAAGTCTATGAGTTGTGCCAGGTTGTCGTTCTGTCTTTATCACGCAAAATGGCATCCGTATACCTCACGGCTCAATTCACTGAAAATAACGTGGCTAGCCCCAGTTAGGAGCATTATGTAATGTTCTTGTACGACGGAGACAAGTTCAATTCTTTACGCAGTTGCTTAGCATTTGGCTTAATGGCTTCTGTAGCATTTGACTGACAAACAAGGCGACAATGAACATTTGGCTGTGCCTTGCCAAGACGAAAATACCCCGGGCCGTTTATTTGCTGCGCTTAAGTAGCCGTGTTCACAGCGGGGAAGGGGGAAAGAAAGCCAGGAAGGAAAGTAAAGCAGACGGAAGGGGGGAGAGGAGGACGAGGCGATATCGCCTAGGGCGAATGCCGATAGCGTCCGGTCTGTTACATCTTCCCTTCACACATTTTCAAAACACTGATTTGTTTTGCACTCGTTTACTTGATGGAAGGATGGCCCGTAGTGAAGGCAGTGAAGGCGCTTCGGTTCGCTGCGCTGGCGTCCTGGCCGGCGGCGTTAGAATCATCACCTGGATGAGCTGGTTCCGCCCGGTGACTGATTGGTGGGGTCCCCGGCGTGATGTTGCCTCGATGTCTATCAGTGCACTCCGTCGAGGGCCTCGCGTCGGGGTGCGGGTTACCGTTACCCACGTGGCAGACCTCGCCGCCGAAGTTTCCGTCCGTTCGCAGCAAGTGCTGTCGGTTGCGTCTGAGGAGGCCATGGTCTTCTGTTCTGCACGTATGATCGCGGTGCACTCTCTTTTACCACTTTCGCTCGGCGTGACCAGCTTCCGTGTTTGATCCGGACCACGTTTCCGGCTTCCAAGGGTGGTAGTGGCCTGCTTCGTGAAGATTGACTCTGTTTCAATACGGGGATCCCTCCGTCGACATTGTATTCAGGAAGTGTGGCGTGCAGGCGGCGACCTTGCAGTAGTTCTCCGGGTGATTGACCGCTGTCAAGGGGAGAAGATGGATAAGCCAACAGACCCAGCCATACATCATTACGGGACTCGTGGGTTTTCTTTAGAATACGCTTCACGATCTGCACCCCCTTTTCAGCTAAGCCATTTGACCGCGGGAACTCGGGCGTTGACGGGATATGCTCGAAGTCATACCGGTGTACGAACGACGCGAACTCTCGCGATGCAAATTGAGGCCCGTTGTCGGTGCAAACTTGATTGGGAATGCCGTATCGAGAGAAGATGGCAGATATCTTGTCGATTACTTCCACCGCCGTGGTACCTCTTAGCTTCTCGACGTCTGGAAAGTTAGAATGGGCATCAAACACAACAACGTAGTGATATCCAGCGAATATAAATAGGTCTATTCCTACACGATGCCACGGTTGGTCGGACGTTGGCTGTAGCAGGAGGGGTTCACTTGGTTGGCTGTATGCGTAATTTCGACATACGCTGCAAGTACGCGCTCGTTGTTCAATGTCACTGCTCATTCCCGGCCAGAAAACCAATCCAGGAGCTCTAGCCTTACACTTGTTCATACACAAGTGGCCTTCGTGAATTCGCTCAACAATTTCCGCACGCATTGACTTAGGCACAACCACTTTGCAACGCTTGAGCATCACTCCATTGACCACGGATAGCTCTTGCGCACACGGCTTCAGTACGCCGTCTATTGCTATGCCATCCTCCATTTGCTTCATAGTGCGGCTGAGAAGCGGATCTTCAAGGGTTTCCTTTTGTAGTCGCAACATAGTCGCTTTGCTTATGATGCTGGAGACTACTTGCGTTGTGTGAACGTCCACCTCCTCAACTTGGTCGTTTCCGCCAGTTGGCAGTGCGGCCCGGGACAGCATGTCTGCGAGTAACAGGTCCTTCCCAGGTACAAACTGCAATAAAAATCAAATTTCATCAGACGGCTGAAAAACCGTTGCAGTCTGGGTGGCATATCTCCAATGTTCTTTTGGGCAATCGCAATTAATGGCCGGCGATCAGTTTCAACCGTATTCTTTCGTCCATATACGAACTGATGAAATTTTTCACAAGCGAAAAAGATTGCAAGTGTTTCCTTTTCTATCTGGGCGTATCGTTCTTCACTCGGCGACAGCGCCCTTGAAGCGTAGGTCACTGGGCGCCAGTCATCCCCGTGTATTTGCAATAAGGCAGCACCGATACCCGTTCCCGAGGCGTCCGCAGTTATCTTCGTGTTTCTTTTTTCATCAAAAAGCGCCAGCGCCAGCGACGTCATAGCCGCGGCAGACGCACTGGCGCCGGCGCGTGCCCAGCTGTGCGCCTCCGTTGCGCAGTAGCCAAGTCTGACGCTTGATAGCCGTTTCGCATGGCTCCTGGAGAGCCGTGCTGCGCATGCGCGAGGAGCAGTGACTGAACTGAACTGGACCGGATTGGACTGGATTGGATTGGATTGTACTGGACTGGACTGGATTGGACTGGATTGCTGAACCTTAGCTCACGCTACGTATATTCTGGCATAGCCGAGCTGAGCCACT
Source organism: Haemaphysalis longicornis (assembly GCA_013339765.2). Lineage (NCBI taxonomy): Eukaryota > Metazoa > Arthropoda > Arachnida > Ixodida > Ixodidae > Haemaphysalis > Haemaphysalis longicornis. Next base: position 178,136,214 of record CM023453.1, read on the forward strand.
GCTAATTTTTCTGGATCCCATTAAAGCATCATCGCATCAAGACATGTCGCTCCGCTTTCTGAGCATCGCGCCGCCGCTGGAGGACCAAGAGGTCCAACAAATTCCATGGATGGGGCAATTACCGGCCGTAATTCGGGATAAAAAAATTAGTACCTTTGCATCTGTGAAGGTGAATGACCTGCTAAGCTGGGCTCTGTCGACGGAGTGCACTTAACAGACCATGTTTCTAATTCGCGAATTAGTATACTTCCTAGCCATTTGGCTGAATGAAACTTGGAGGGACTCCAGCCTTACTCTAGCGAACAAACATGGGGCTGTCTGTTTTCCTCCGGCGTCGTCTCATTGTCTGTGCAACATACAACGCAATCCTATCGACCAGTGAAGACAACAGAGATCGCATTCGGCTGTTTGACGTCGATGTGTAAGCCGTCCGCCAGTGCAACGGACATGTCATCACGAAACCTATAGCTTCGCGCGCACCTGCCCTGCCTCTCCCTACTTCTTGCATGTGCACGCATAATCCGGCAGCCTCTTCTGTGTGGGTGCTTAAACGTGAAAGACACCGGTATAAACAGTTGTGACAGAAGGGTCGGCGATGGCGAAAAAGAGCTGGAGCGGCGCCGAGCGAAGCGGCTTCACCGGATTGAAAACGGGGGACTCATACAGCTTCGCAGTAAAAAACAGTCATTCTCTACTGGTTACATGGATTATCAGCGAAGCTTCTGGGAGTAGCACCATCCAGTAACTCTGCAATATAACCAATTAACGTCATGACACAGTATGCAAGATTGTTTATAACTATGGATAATACTCATTGAGCTAAGTTGCAAACGCCCTTGAAGATTACCCGCAACAGCAGATCACAGCTGTCGGGAGCAGAAAAATTCCCCGCATTTCCCCGAGGGGAAGAATGTGAAAGTGCGAATGCACGAGTTGAATTTGCGCGGTTCGGTAATGTTCGCGAAAGAGAGATCACACACACACACACACTACAAAGAAAGATGCATTTAAGGTGCATTAGCCCTTCTCACGCCGAAACTCCTGGCCAATCCCCCACTGTGGGTCCCCCACGTGTGGTATATGCCAGTCAGCGGCCCAGCCGCCAAGGAAGACGAGGAGATTCCTGGCCAATTCCCACGTGGGTATGTGATGCGGACATCGCCGGTGGACGCAGGTTCAGGGTCGCTTAAGAAGTGCATTGCACTTAAAAGGGCCGAGATGCTTGTTCTATAAGCTGTCTCTCGTTCTTATTCTTCGGGTTACACGCGGCTGCATCTTGCCTGCCGGTGGTTTACCCGTGATCAGCGGCTGATTGTGAGCGCGTGATTTTACTGCAACGCAGTATATGTATTACCCCCCACGTATTCATTCCGGTGTCATAGATTTATACGCCTAGAGCTTTGCGATCGCTGTGCCGCCTGCCGCCACTTCTCCGCGGGTTGACGGATCCTGGCTGATAGCGGCTCGTGCACTGTTTCGCGTCTTTTCGCCTTTCCGCGCCCTAAAAAACTTGTATGGTGACGTCTATAGCAAGAGACGTTTAGGTCGCTCGCGGGGCTGGTAACGTGATGCGACGTAAGCAAGGCGTTTCGCGTGGGCTTCCCGCCACACCGGTTTATGCGCACGCGCCCGAAGGAGAGGAAACCGCGGAAGAGACAGCATGCCCCTCCCCAGCGCGTTTTCCGCGGCTACGACGCAACACAATCCAACAATCCAGCCAAGCCAAGCAATCCAATCCAATCATCAGCCAAGCCAATGCCCCTCGTGAAACAGTGTTCGCTATCAGGGAGAAGGGGGTGAGCGGCGGGCGCAGCGAGGAGAATGAGACAACGCCGACGACGCCGGAGGGACAAGGCACGACGCAACACAATCCAACTCCACTGCTCCAATGCCAAGCCAATCATGTTCGCTAGGAGGAGGGTGAGCGCGGAGAGCGCAGCTGGCGAAGATGGGGGGGGGCGCAACGCCGACGACCCGGAGGGACAAGGCGAGTGAATCAGATGCTCTGTCTAAAACGCGCTGTGTCTTCATACAGCACGCGATCGCCGCTAGGCTACCCGGGGACGTGGTTCGGGCGTATCGTCGCCGCTCTTACCGGCGCCGCAGCAGCATATCACCCTTGTCACCTCCAAATACGTCAGGCACAAATTAATTTTACTGTCGCCTCGGTTGCACCTGATACTGGCACATGAGAGGTTGGCTTCATTTGCAGCGTGGACAATGAATGCGGCTTCATTTTGAATATAGCGTCGCAGAAAAATATGCCTCGGGGATGTGAACGTGAATAGACAATCTCGGACAATACATTATGTCTTTTATGAGAATATAAACCATGCTAAAATGTTAAGTATATTCCAAGCCTGTACGTCGTTAAATATGTGCCCACACACGCCTTAGAGCAAGAACCAAGGCAATTTTATATGAAACCACGGAAAAATACATGCTGTGCAAGTGCGAAAAAAACATAATAGCTCTAACGGAAAAAAAAATTCAGTGCAGCTTCTGACATGCTAAAGACGTTCGTCGAAACTTAAGCCAGGTAGGGCTCCACAGACCAACTAAATGCACTTGTATTTCGCGAGACATAGGGGGGGGGGGGGGGTACGGGAGGCGGACGCTGTGCACAAATGCGGAGGGGAATCAAGCACACAAATCAAAGTTTTAGTAATCACACACAAATCACGCCTTCACTGTCGTTTTGTTTTTAGGCTTCAACGAACAGCTGATCGTTCCGCGGACGCATTTTTGGAAGTAGTACAGGGTAGGCAGTTCACAAGCGATGTCGTTGGAACAGTGTGGTATATTAGGGGGCCCTCTGATTTCATTTTCTCCTTTATTCTGCTGGCTCCCTATGCCATGTGACGATATTTCGAAGAAGCGTTTGGTAGCGGACGTTGATTATATTCTAAGACCGTCTCCGCGCTGCTCCCAGAGGATAAATGTAGCAGATGAACATTTTCGGGCACTCACCTTACGACAAACGACTCTTTGTTGATCCCCGAGTATAATTCTGCATTATCCATCGTACTTACGTTGAATATTCCCGAAATTAACACACAATGGCTTGTAAATGGTGGTGATAATTATCTGAGGTATATTATTGGAAAAAGTAACTGGTTTGCTGTCAGGTATTAGTGTTCCGCTGAATATGTTACCGCACAAAACTGATTAACATCCTAGTGTATACCCGTAGCATGAACATCTGAGGAACGGGGGGTTACGGAGACACCGCTAGTAAATTCAGGGCAGTGTGACTACAATCAGGTCCATGCATACGCCGGTTCCGCGACGCTGGCCTGTGACCCACACCTGACGCTTATGCAGGCCGAATATACCACACTATGATCGGGTCAGAAGTATTTACACTCTCCTAAACACACCCCATTTGCGAACAGAGTGACTGCTCTACATAAACATGGATTCCGAGCGCCCGCAAACACTAAATCTCAGTCGTGAACACGTGAAAAGCAGCGGCTGACACTTGTGAGCGCGGAGACTCCCGCGCCTGCTTTCGACTGGGCCGCTAGGAGGATTTCAGTGGCCCCCAGGTACCACGCACGAGGCGTATACCTGTGCTACACGGTCGTTTCAAAGGCCTTCGGAAGGCCGTTGAACCTATTGTCTATCGAGTGCCTCATTACTAATACTTAGAGAGCAGTTGTGGAGGAGTGTCCAATTGTCAATTGAAAGTTGCCATGTAGCACACGTATTACTCGGCGCCGCTCCGGGGCTCCTCCTCACCACCGCTGACACATCTTTCACAACTATTTTCCCCCTCGCCTCCGCCGATTCCCCTTTCGTGAGTTGTGCAGTCGGCAGCTAACGGCGGTAGTGCGATTATCAGATGATTGCGAAACATAAACAGAAGCACGGATGGGCGTAAACAAGTGTACTGACAATTACTACATTCCCTAATATGAAATGTGTGCGCAGTGCGAGCTGCAGTCTTCTCGGTCACGGCGCATTTCTGCTGCGTCTCAGGAAGTGTTCAGCGTTCTAATGTACGGCGGCGTGTCTGTGCAGGACGTAGTGTAGCGTGACACACATCGCAGTCAATAGCGAGAGTGCCCAGATTCAGGTGCGCAGAGCTGCCTGGTCACGCGCGTTAACCGAGCGTCTCACGTGTTTGCAGCGCGGTGCAAATTAGGAAGTGGTTCGGATTCAGCGAATGTACGAGCGCAGTAGAGAGCGTTTAGCTGTGCTGTCAATAGCGCGCAAATCCGTCTCCCGGAAATGGTGGTTTCGCTAGAATGCGGACACTATGTTGTTGCATGGAACCTCCCAAACGTCACGTGGTTTGGATTAGCGAAGAATGAACAGCAACAGGTCAAGGGGAGGGCACTCCCTCGTGGCGACGCATGAGACATGTGTGAGGGAAAGGCAGTGAGAGAGATGACGCCGTAGCCGCACGTGTCGTACTCCACTTCACCATTAGCTAGATGCTCGTCTCCGTTTTCTTTCTTTCTTCGCTGCTGGTTCGCTCACTCGGTTACGCGGACAACAGACGACGCTCCCACGACGCCCAGGTAACGTCTGCCAAAGGGCTTCCCCCTACAGCGACCGAAACCCGCCGTCGCCGTTTCCTGTGAAATTCACTTCTCGAAGTAGCTTTGAATCCGTCCCGGTAGAAGAGAAACTTCCGCAGTTGGAGCGCCGGCTTGAGCCCATATTTCTTTTTCAGCCTGGAACGCCTTCCGAGCGACATTTTCGCCGGTGTTTTTCACCCCTAAATAAGCGCCATGAACTGCTTGCCCGTTTATGCGTGCACGGTTTGCGGGTAGAAAAAGGGGGCGTGCAAGCGCAGCTAGGCATGATGCCGCTACCGATGAACACCCGCTTGTGCTGGTGGGTGATTTAAATGTCAAAATTAAATGGCTCAATGCGGTTAGTCGGCTGTCCTCCTTAATCGAGTTGTTCGGGTGTGGGTTGATGTGTTGCACAGACAGCTTACACACACAGTAAGGTGCATACAGAGGGGAAGAAAAACGGACAGCCACATGTTTGTACGCGAGAATAAAGCTCAAGGGCTTCCACGTTTTAAATTGTTATGGGACGGTTGCATGCTGTTCGTTTGGAGGATGAACAAGAATTGAAGCGTTGCCTCGAACAGAAGCGCGAATGTGCGCAAAAGCAGCGGAAAGCTGCTGGCGCCGCCGTTACCACCTCAAGTTCAGCTCGTCGAGTAGCGGCGAATCCCTCCCGCGATGAACAGCAACTTGCCCGCTTGGAACGCCAATGTGAGCAAATATCACTTTTTCAGAGGGCTTTCAGGGGATATTTTCGACGGCGTCTGTCACTTCTAGGCACGCGCACATGAACGGTTGCCGGTTTATGCGTGCGCACGTTTGTAGTGGAGAATGGTGGGAGCAAGGGGGGGGGGGGGGGGACGTGCACGCGCATCTATAGGTTTCTTGCCCGTACTGGTGGACGGCATGTCCATTGTGCTGGTGTAAGGTTTAAACGCGGACGTTGAACAGCCCAATGGGACCTGTCCGTAGTAATAGAGCGGATTGGGTTTGTGTGTCAGGCTAAGTTCAGACTACCGACGCAAATGGCGTATCGCGATCTATGGACGTTAAAAAAATGGCAAGTCACGCAGTTCGGTGGCTGAGACGTCAAATGACGTCATTCTTTAAAATTATTACGACAGTTGCAGCAAAAGCCTGAACCCGGCCTTACACAAAGAGTAAGATGCTTACGACGCGGGAGGGACGCAGGCAGTTCCTTGTTTATCTGCAAGAACAAAGCTAGGATCTTTCAAAGGTTCATTCAGCTAATTGGCTAGGAAGTATGCTCAATCGCAAATTACGATAAACGTGTTTTGTTTCGTGCACTCCGTAGACTGTGTGAAGCTTTGCAGGTCGTCCTTCTTCACAGAGAGGGAGGGCGCTAATATTTTTTATTGTGTGTGTGTGTGTGTGTTTTGAAGGTTTTGTGTGTCAGATGTTCCAGTGGTTTTTTTCACGTGTAGCGTCTTTGAACTTCAACAGGCACGGTGAGTGGATATGGTGGTTGTTGTATAGGATCAGGCGGGGTCATCCTAGGCAGATATGCCAGCAATTGCTCCACCCAAGCTCCTCCTAATTAGTTTATGTTAGGGTCCTTTCATCACGAGTTCGCCAGTTCCGTCTCCCGAAGAAAGCTTAGTAGAAGGTGCGACACGTCTCTGCGCAGCATTCATTGACCCCTTGGGAAGGCGATGTGGTCGAGGGTGTTGTGTGGGGCAGCCAACTTCAGAATTGCTGAGCGCATTGCAGTCCTCTCGACATCATGCTCTGGGCAACACATCACATACTGATGTACATCCCCTATCACTGCACATGACGAACACAAAGGCGATCGCACGATGCCTACCTTGAATATACATGCTGTAGTCTTCGCTGAGCCCGTTCGGATGTGGTACAGCAATGTTGCCTCCGATCTCGTTAGTATCTTTCTGACGCAAGGCTGATGACAGGGATCTCAGAAGGACTCCCAATACAACGGTGCGCCAATCAGTTTCTTCTTTGTTCTTACTGGGCTATCAATGTTCGTCTTGACAGAATCATGTACAATGAGACAGCTCGTGCGCACAGGGCTGACGGCACGCCCATCTGGCGGAGTCGTTGACTGCGGCATCGCTGCGTACGGGTCTCTGACAGCCTACTGCTCTACGTAATGTCACGTTGATGCGGCGGCGGCTACAGCACGATTTCCGCGTCTCGGCGCTCTTGGCAGTGCACGCGGATTCTCCTCGCAAATGACGTGCGACAAATGCACAGTGTCGGGCGTCTGAAGTGCGAGCAGTCCTAGCAGAACATAGACTCAAACCCCCCAAAAGGCGTACGTGATACAAAAAAAGCCATTTTAGGTGGTACTACGCCCATAAATACACGAACTTGGAAAGCGGCGCTAATCGAAAACCGGCCCATTTAAATGTCATCTACAAACAATTCCCTGCCATTAGTTCATGCTTATGTTAAATACGCTAAAAAAAGGCATTTTTCTAAAACGTTCCGGTCCATTAGACGAGTCGTGTGGCATGCGTTAAGCGAGGATATTTTATGCCAGGAGTCAGTGATGCAGGGTCATTTTTATTATAATGTATTGATAGCTGTCCGCATCTAACTACATTTTCCTGGCGGCCTTCCCGCACGGCCCCGCCACACCCTGGGATGCAGTTCAACTGCGAGGAGAAATGGTGGGTAGGGGAGAAGCGGATCTCAGGGCACCACAGGGACTGTCCCTGGGGCGGTGTAGCCGGGAATGGGCACGCCAATGAGTCCCAGGAAGTTTGCCCCGGCGTTCACTGCCGTGTAAAAAAGCGTTGGTCAGGAAGTCGCTGAACAGCTCAAAAATGCTTTCACGCCCCTGGACGTCCGGTGTCGGCAGGGCCGCTATTCCTGTCAGTGGAGGAGAAAAAAAAAACGGCCCAAGTCAGTGTAATGGCTTGAAGAGGAGCATAGAGGGAGTTTTGCAATGTTGTACGTGATCCTGTGTGCATGTTGCACTTCAACCAACGTAAAGCGGTACTTGACTGTGTAGCAGAAGTAGAGAGGAATACTTTGTATTCTTACGCAGCAAGAAAAACTTCTACCAGCCACTACCCTGGGGTAATTAGTGTAATGATGTCAGAAAGTTTGCGAATTGCTTGTATGTTGTGGAATGTCCAAGAATTGTTATTTTTCCCTTTTGGGTTTACACTACACCTCTTTTTTTTCGCGCTCACGCTATACAGCAAAAAAAATGCTAGCAACACGGTACGTTTGCAATTTTGCGTACAGGCTTGGTCGTCATTACTGCAGTCGCCCAATCCCATGAGCGCAGACTATTATTGGGAGGGAATCAAACTTTCGAAAGCGTTGTTTTTGTAGCGAGAGCTACAATGGCCTTATTCTCGCCGTTTCGCGGTGGCCGGTGGCCGCACCGCGAGCTGAGTGGTTGCCTAGCAACCGCCGTAGCTGGCAGCGCTGCTCGCCACGCCATCTGGCATGACGTCAAAGGAGGACCCGGTGAAACCGCGTTGCAACAACACCGGAGGAGCCGGAATTGCATCGTATATATACAAGGGGCGGCTCGGTGGGATTCGGCGTCAGATATGGAAAGTGAGTCGGAGAGACTGAAGAAAGCCAGGCTGTGTTATCGGGATGAAACCAAGAGGCGGAAACGAGCCGAGGAGACAGAGGAAGAACGAGCCACACGCCTCGAGAAGTGTCGTAAGTACGAAGCGGCCAGGCGTGTGGATTGAGACGAGGATGGTTCGTCGTCATGTTCGGCATCTCGTGCCAGGGCCACGGATCAACGCCGGAATGAAGCGGGGAGGAGGCGACAATCTGCGGGGACAGAAGAAGAACGTGCTCGGCGTATCCAACAGAGACGGAAGAGTGATGTAGTTCGGAGAGCTGCGTGCCTAGCCGCCCATACAATGCAGTTGGAGGAGGTGAAGGCTCGCCGTGGGACGGACTATGTGAATCGACTGACTGAGAGTTTAAGTACGACGCGCATGTTCCATACCTTGCGCTACGAACACCCAGGCATAACTGAGTTAGGCCACACCCAGTTTTTTTAAACAAGTGTTTAACTTGGTCGGAAAAACAAAAAAGTACCCCGTAGAAAAACACGGAAGAGCTCCTTCAAGGTGTCCTTCTCGGTAAGTTGCACTGCCGTGAATCGAACAATACGGCTCACAGATTGCAGTAGTAGTTTAAGAACACGGAAAATTCTAAATGTGCCAAAGAACGTGCAGCATGCTCCCCCTCCCGTACGCTCTTCAGGATTTCGTTTATGACAGCACAAACCACGAATAATCAAATAGGTATGGTAAATCTTTCGTACGCGTTTTTCAGAACCATGTACTGTTCGACACGTACACGAACAGGTACATCGTAGCACAGGTACACGGAGCAAGTAAAACAGACATACGCGTACGCGTTGTGCTGAGAACAACAATTTTAAAAGGTTGTTCTCAGCGTGTAAACATCATTACGCAGCTGCTCTCACTGCAACTGACCTGTACATTAGCTTGTCTTGATTTCGTTCAAAACTTTTTCTGTGTAATGGAAACGTAGTGAGAAGATATTGCCGCGAAACAGAGGTACCAATTCCCCGTAGTGGCCATCCCCCCCACCCCATCGCCGGCGGATGGGGGGTAGTAGCTGGCGTGCATCCTCCACGCTCTGCTGGCCGCCTTGTAAATAACATAAATAGATCGCTCCTCATCCTTAACTATGGGTCGTGTCGCGTTCACCCAGCCGGAGGTATGCTCCTTCTTGCCCCTACCAGTGTTTGTTTATAATCTGCAACCACCAGCAAAAATATAAGGATATTGGCGCAACCAGCTACGCGACCTGTCCACCGCCAGACGCCGGGCTGTGGAATCTCGAGTATATTCTTTACATATTGCTCTTGCGAGCAGCGGATGTCTTTCTTGAATGGCTTTGCAGTCGGTCTTTTTTTGGGATGAGGGACGTGCTCTCTTGCGGGGCAATTTTCTTTGCGCCTTTAGAGGAATACTGACACGAAATTTTCGTATTATGTTTTTTTTTGCTCTTTGGGCGCCCATCAGCCCACTAACCATACAGTGTGACATTAGATGGTCAGTCGCAGCGTAAATAATTAAAGCGAACCTTTAGTGTCCTCACTGATGCCATTGTACGGTAATACGTCCCGCAGAACAGCCAAAGTTCTCTGAAGATGATGATAAATGATTGTGAATTGAATGAAAGAAAAAAAAAACGCTTCCCGTGGCTGGAATCGAACTTGGGTCCCTCGCGTGATGAAGCCGGCGCCCATCCGATTGCTTCATGTCAATTTTTTTTATTGCCTGGTTTGGGTCAATTACATACATGCAAATCATCGACAAAATTACACCACAAGAAAAAACACTAGCACATACCTTGCTAGTGTGTAAGGCTTAAAAAGGCGGTAGTCTCGCCACACTCTCCAGCACAGTCAGCCACTCGGGTGGACTAGGCTCGGCTTTCAACACCTCTACTATGTAGCGGACATTTTCACAAAAGTATCCCCTCCCTGGCCTCGCATCGACATCATTGTACCGACGGGCCATGCGAGCCTTCCATATACCGGGTAGGGCCAGTAACATTATGAAGTCGTATGGAACATCCCCTTCATTTTCTATGGCTAAAACCGAATTCCATGCCATGACTACCACAGGAAAATCTTTCTTTAAGGTACGCTGCACACGTCCCATAGGAAGACCCCGTCCCAACAATCTTGAACACGTGTTTCGATGGTCTCTGTTTTTTTGCATGGGAAGCAATCAGGGCCCCAAGGCACAAATAAACCTTTCTCAATCATCCAGGTTTTTACAGGTAGTACACCGACATGCAATTTAAAGAAAAACGATTTAATTGCTCCATGTCAACGCGGCGGAAGCGGTTTGGAAAACTCAAACGACAACCAAAGAATCCGCGATGAGAAGAATGGCGTTCTCTGCGTACCGTAAGGTTGTTAGCCACAAGACGTTAGGGCTAACTTCCCAGTTTGAGGTTCAGGACGTCATGCCTAACGCCACAGCTTGGGGTTTAACACAAAGAACCGGCACCAACTATAAAATTTCCCAATGAACGCCAAGCAGCAGAAACTGATTCGCGTCGTACACCCCAACGCAAACGTTAGGCAAGAGTGGTGCGGAAATCCAGAGTCAGAGTAGCACATACTCGCAATGTGGGATTGGCCAACCAAAGAATTCATCACGTGAGAGCTTCTCTTTCAAGCATAGTCGTCATTAGACGGGGAGGGGAGTAGAGATGGGGGTGCATGTTTTTAACACCACGAAAGTGTTTTATACCGGGGTACCGCAAGACCTCACCGACGTCATATACGTCACGGAAATGACATAGCCAGAACAAGTTGCATTGACGCGGTGGCGCTAGGTTTCGAGCCCACAATCACTCTGTCCGCAACGTGGGAAGCGTTCTATGATGAATGGCCGCGCGAGCGATTGACCGCGCTATTGGTTGATCGATTGTACGGTTTAACGCGGCGACGCAACGCACTGAAATAACTTTTTAACAACACCATCCGGAAGAACCGGATTGTGGCTTTGTATTAACTGGTGTTGTCTTGTGTTGCAATGTGACGGTTTTTGTGCATGCCGCTAATAAAGAAAAAAAAAACGGAGGCGATGAGGCGCGCCGTAGTCGAGGGGCTCGGGATTAATTTTGACCACCTGAGGATTTTTAACGTGCGGCGAAATCTCGTTTACACGTGCGTTCTTGCTTTTCGCCTCCATCAGAAAAGCGGCCGCCGCGGCCAGGAATCGAACCCGCGACCTCGTGCTCGACCGCGCAATTCAGCCAGAGGGAACTTCAGCGACGACGGCAGTGAAGACGGGCTCTCCGCGGGAGTAATCGCGGAAGCTCGAACGAGGACGGCTAGAAGGTAAGTGGCGGAAAAGAGCGTGGTTACGCGGAAACGACCCCGTGGGACGCCAGGTCCACGGGCCACCTTGAATAAGACCGTCGCTACCCTCCACCAAGCCTCGACTGCAAGTTTGTTCACTTTTCGCGCACCGTCATCGCGGCGCTGGTACGCCGATTGCTGACGCTCTGTTCCGGCCGTTCCTGCTGTTGAGCCGCTAGGAACACATTGCGACGGAATATGAGCTCACTCGCTATCGGGCGTCGCTATCGGACATTATATTGTGTAGCTGCAGACCGTGTTCTGCCTCTCCCCATCGTCTATTATGCTCCCGTCGTGTGCTTGTTCTTCATCTTGTTAAATATATATTCAACGTGTTAAACAGCGTTCGTCCCTGCCTGCGTGGTCCTTGGCCCATTGATAACATGCTCCGCCAACTGGGCTGTGAACTCAGCTTGTATAGCTTCACGAACGTGCCTTATATCCTTTCCTATACCATTCTCCATGGAAGAGCAATTTTCTATTCAGATGGTGCTGCCGTCTAGGAGAGGCGAAGTGAAGTAGTGCGTCATGACGCTAATGAGCGCCGATAGTCGGCGCCTCGATATGTGGTGTTTATCCGGTGCCTACGCTGCGGGCGTGATGGCCCCGTGCACGGTGACGAATACCGTGGCTCCGAGTAAGAAATCTAGCATTGAAGCTGTTGCAACCGTGTCATCCCAGCGCTGACACCAGTTGTTGCGACCGGAAAGGCCGACTGCAGCCGGGAGGAGGTCCTGTCGGCTCCGGCATACGAGTGGTAGAGTGTATGATGCGAGCGGCCAGCCGCTGTTGCAGCCGTGAAGAAGTCCAGAAGCCGTAGGCTAACGTAACTGTTTACTTCATAGTGAGAGGTGAGCCGAAGCCAAAGAACAATGCCCCGACGGGCGAGGTTACAATAAAGGATTCGAGCAGAGTGACAGCATGGATTCGCTGCTCAAACAGGAATGAATTACAGCACTTTGGCAGCTCTATTTAAATTCAAAAGCGGTAACGGTCAAAACGCCAACAAGCGGCAACACGCCACGAACGTCACAGACACACACAACGCTCTTTCCAGAGTTCGTGAGTCGTCGGTAGCCTCGGTGCACGTTGAGTCCGAGAGAGGGGAGAGAGGAGGACTCCGCTGAGATCGCGGGGCCCCTGTGTCCTTGAACAAGTCTCGGCGCGCCGCTGGCAACCGCCGGAGTTTGAAGCGCGTTGAAAGCGAGGCGTCTGGCCCGGCTTGTCGAAACTTGAATGAACATGGTGGCGCCTGACGGCTGAAAGGCGCACGCAGTGGCTTCGCCGGACAGCCGAGGAGTGATGCGGGAAAGTACGGCGGCGCTGGCCGATACGTAACAGCTTCTCCGCCGGGGTCAGAGATCCCGATGGATAAGGGTCTTCAACCGTTGTCCGGAGGGATGATTTCGAAGTGAAGTGCTCGGCAGACGCTCGACGCCAGACCTGGGCTGTACGACACCGTGCTGGAGCTTCACAGGGCGGATCACTGGACGAGTAGTGGCTCTCCAAGAACATATCTGGCTTGGTCAGGCAAGCAACAGAACAACACAGGAAGACAACCGCATCGCCAGCAAGTGCGAAGACAAATCCACACTGAAGATCTACCAGGCTTTTAGTTGCGATAAAATACGGTAATAACTAACTACACTAGTTATATTTTAGCCCAGCAGTAATTTAGACAAGTGAACAAACTTGAAAGTTCACATTTCGCGTCCCACACAAAAAAACGTAATCGTAAGGGCGAAACCTGCTTCAGGAAAAACAATGAATTTGAGAAAGTCAGGTGTCTACAGGCCACTTCTCACGCCGAGAGCTGCGATTTTAGCTCTCGTCGTTGCCCTGAGCTTTCCCCAATTTGTACCGTACTTTAGGTGTGCCCGTTCTCTGAAAGCTGCTGCTGCGACCGCGTGAAAGGACACCGGCCGTTGTTTTCAACAAAGGTCGAGCGCGTGGAGGAGCGAGCGTGATTTTACACCGTTCATACGTGAGGCGCGCACTTCTTCTTGGAGGCACGTTCCCTTGGCGCGAAGCAAGCTCACGGCTTTGCCCCTCGGCGTGCCCGCATTGAAACATGCGCCACAAGTACGCGCGGAAGCGTTTTCTCTCTCCTCGTTGCTCGCCTTTTCACGAACGCGTTCGGCAAGCGAACATCGGAACGCGTTTACGTTCTCTTCTCTAGGCTGGTCGGTTCCCGACTTCGGCTCAGCCGCAGGCGACACCGGATTCTCAACAAGCTCAGACGATGTTGGCCTATCATCGAGAATCAGCTGGGAGTGACAAGGGCACGATGTGCTCATTAGACGCCTCGTAGCATCCAACGGACCCTATCTCGGCGTCCCTCGCCTTTTCCGCAATACCCTCAGTAAGCGAACACTTAAGGGTGTTTCCGTTCTGTTTTGAGGCGGTCAAGGCTACGCTAGATCCAAGCTGCCCTGTCTCAAAAGACGGCTCAGCCACCCGTGTCACCGGAATATCAACGAGCTCCGCTGACCGTTGCTCAACGTCGGTTACCTAGGCTGGTGGCAAGACGGAATCGGCTTGCTCAGTGACGAGATCGTCATGACTCCCAACTGAACCGCAAACCGTTCGCGGCCTCGACTGCAGGCTTTGCCACAACGTCGGTCTCTTCTGAACTGCCGCCGTCCGAAGAAACAACCTCCGTTTCAGCGGACTTGTGTTGCCTTTCGGTAGCCTCATGGTTTACGCACTCCAGCGAAACCTCACTATCTCGCGAAATGTTCATGTTCAGACCGGTAGCCGCTCTCAAGGCCTCCCGCGAATTTGAACCATCTAAACACCCTGCCGAGATCTCCGAAGCCAACACAGACACATTTCTGCTCTCAGTGGACTTACATTGTCCTCTGTCGTGAGCCTCCGGAAATGCGCTATCTCCGCTATCTCTCTCAGCCACCTCGCCGCGTTGCTGGGCCGCAACGGTCGCCTCCGACTCGCGCTCCCGAGCGTCTGCTACTGGCAGCGCTGGCACGGTGCTTTCCTCGCAACCGAGGTCTTTTTCGAGCAACAATTCAACTCAGGCTTCGCTTCTTCCTGCTCGAGTTGAATTCTGTGCTATAGGTTCTTGTTCTCCCGTTGGAGTCTCTCTCTCTCAAGCTTCCTTCTTTTCCTTCGGAATCGCTCGAAATCGAGGGCGTACCATCGCATCTTTTCCTAGTGTTTGAGTTCCAGATAGCGTATTCTTTCCTTGCGTTCCTGTTAGCGCTTTCTTTCCTCGCGTTCCTGTTCTTGTTTCTGCCTTTCGAGCTCCTGTTCTCGCTTTTTCTCCTCGTGTTCCTCACGCTGGCGCACAGCCTCTGCCTCTGCAGCCTGACGTTGAGCGGTCTCCCTGCATTTGATCGTCTCAATGCACTCAGACAGCTCGTCATAGTCAGCCCCAACAGCGAGTATAGCCTGTATCCGCTCTGGCTTTCTCAGCGCGTCCGTAACATCCAAGCGCAACTCTTTTACAAGCTCCAACAACGGGTTTTTTCAACGCCTTCAATTTCATGGCCGGTCTAGAGTACTGCTTTCCCACTGCTCCAAAAATGTTTTGCGCGAATAACCCCCGCGACAAAAACACACGCCCGACCAGCTATCCTCAAAAGCCTGGCAAAACTCAGTGAAGAAAAGTCCCGCACTCACCCTTGACCGCCGTGAATTCTGCGAAGTCTGAGGCCGCCTTGGCGTCCGTGGTGTTGGGTCTCGCACCGCTGGCTCCAGGTGTTACGAAGTTGCCATCCGACCGCTGCCAACCAGTTGTTGCGACTGGGAAGGCCGACTGCAGCCGGGAAGATGTCCAGAGCGTCTAGGCGAACGTAACTGTTTACTTCATAGCGAGAGGTGAGCCGAAGCCAAAGAACAATGCCCCTACGGGCGAGGTTACAATACAGGACTCGAGCAGAGTGACAGCATGAATTCGCTGCTCAAACAGGAATGGATTTACAGCACTCGGGCAGCTCTATATATACCCAAAGGCGGTAACGGTCAAAGCTCCAACAAGCGGCAACACGCCACGAACCTCACAGCCACACACAACGCTCTTTCCAGGGTTCGTGAGTCGTCGGTAGCCTCGGCGCACGTTGAGTTTGAGAGAGGGGAGAGAGGAGGATACGCTGAGATCGCGGTGCCTCTGTGTCCTTGAACAATCGTCGGCGCGCCACTGGCAACCGCCGGAGTTTGAAGCGCGTTGAAAGCGAAGCTAATTGGTGTATTCATGGGAGGTTGTGGCCGTTACTACACCAGGGTGGCCAATCCGGCTCTGGTGAGGGAGTGCATTACCGGCAATGGTCGCCGGGGTCAGGCCGCACCCCAAGCCCCTTTGTGCAATTCCATCAATACGCGGATTTTTTTTTAATCCGGTGGGGAATTGTCCGGCACCGGGATTCGAACCACGGGCCTTCTGCACGCGAGGCGGGTGTTCTACCTCTACGCCATCGCTGCGAGTCCCTTGAGAACGACTGAGCGGGCAATGGAGCGGAAAATGATAGGTGTAACATTAAGGGACAAGAAGAGAGCGGAGTGGGTCAGGGAGCAAACTGGTGTTAAAGACATATTAGTAGAAATTAAGAAGAAGAAATGGACGTGGGCAGGGCATGTAATGCGAAGGCAAGATAACCGCTGGTCATTAAGGGTAACAGAGTGGATCCCTAGAGAAGGCAAGCGTTGCAGGGGGTGGCAGAAAGTTAGATGGGCAGATGAGATCAAGAAGTTTGCGGGGATAAATTGGTCACAGTTGGCACAGGACCGAGGTAATTGGAGAATAATGGGAGAGGCATTTGCCCTGCAGTGGGCGTAGATAGGCTGGTGATGATGATGATGAAAGCGAGGTTGTCTGGCCCGGCTTGTCGAAACTTGAATGATGAGTCACTATCATGGTGGCGCCTGACGGCTGAAAGGCGCACGCAGTGGCTTCGCCGCACAGCCGAGAAGTGATACGGGAAAGTACGGCGGCACTGGCCGATTCGTAAGAACGCAGAAAGGCAATGACGCCGATTGGCGAATGTCGCTCTCCTGACCGCTTTGGTGTGAAGAGAGACGCGCCAGCGGGAAGCAAAACGGGTTAACGCATTCACAATCCAAGCTACACGATCTCTGCCTCACGGGTTCCACAAGGTGAGCTCGTCGCCACGCCAGCGTCTGTAGCACACACCCAAAGCAGGAACGAATAAGGTCACACCTCTGCCGAAGCGACCCTCGAGTTGGACGCCGCTTGCCAAGAACACCTAAAGGGCCGCTGCTCACTCAAAAATCATGCTCCTTTCGCCGTAGCCGACGGTGACTTCACCGAACAATTCGCTGACAACCTATACGGTTTCGTTAGCAAGGTTTGCGAGCGCATGGGGTTTCGATGGGATTCACGCAATGCTCCGGCGGTTGTAATCAGTGTCTACTTTGATGCGTTTAACGGTGCCATACCAAGTAAATATACCGTATTCACTCGCATAAATATCGCACTCGCGTAATGATCGCGCCCCTGAAGTTCATCGTTAAAATACGACTTTTTTTATTTCCCCGCGCAATGATCGCACCCTGAACTTGCCGTAGCCATAAGTCGTGTGTGTGCCAAGTTTGTTGACGATGGTCTTTTTGCACCCTTGCGCCCTTTTATTGCACCCTTTTTTCCACCCCTCCAACTTTTCTTTCAGTTCATTCGTGAAAGGGTCCCAAGAAACACAACCATACTCTAGAATCGGGCGCAGATTTGTAATATACGGAGTTTCCTTGAGTGGTTGCGAGTAGAGATGTGAGCAGTTGAAAAAAACAAAAAAGCATTAGGAAAAAAAAACATGTTTTTTTCGTTTTTTTCAACTAAGGTAAAATTGAAAAAACACAGTACCCCCCCCCCCCCTCCGCCGCGGAATTGTGTTGTTATGCAGCTCCTTTTGACGTGCTTGAAAGTTTCTTTGTTTAACTTTTAGTAATTGTACTATTTTGTGCTTCTTTCTTACCGCTCCATTATTTCGCGTGAGTGATCGCCAGGAAACGGGGGTGGCAAGCCTTGCTGTTTCCCGAACAACCGAACATTACAACCACTGCGGCTTCAGTTTGCGTAGTCTCTTCTAGGGCACCACTGGCGTCAGTGGCTAGCGCCGATACAACGGCAGCCGTATCAGATAGCGCGCGCGCGTGCTTAGCGCGGCGGCAACGCCCAATATCGCGCCTGCGCCAAATTCAATACAGCACAGTAGTGCTGCGCTAGTGAAGTGAACGGATGGGCGTTTGAGCACCTTTTTTCAATTACCCCTGCCATTATTTCAGTCAATCCAACAAGCTATTCATGAGTACTTCAGCGTAGAAAATATAACCCAGTTTCCGCTATGGTACGTCCGCGGTCGCACGTTTGGAAACATTTTAACGTGTGCGACTCGCCTACCTCGGGGAAGAAGCAGCAAGCCTTCTGCAAGTACTGCGATGCATCCCATGGTTTCCTCAACGCTACCCGCCTTACGAAACATCTGTGGTCCTGCAAAAAATGCCCACAAGAGGTTAAGGAGCGGTACGGCTTTCCATCCGAAAACAAGCAACCAAGGATCTCATCGGCGGCCTCGTCAAGTGAGACTGGTGACACCAGTCTCCTCGGCCATTACAAAGCTTGAGTCTGACCAGGCCTTGTTATCAGACGTCGTCGAAGTTTTTCACTCCATCAAAAGTGACATCACAGCGAGGCTAGAAAATAGCTCCTTCACTGAAGACGAAAAGTCTCAAATATTGCGTGTGCTCAGGGGGCGTGAAGAGTTTTGTTTGCGACCCATTCACATTGCTGCTAATTTCCTGGATCCAAGGTATCGCGGCAAGAACCTAGCTGACGCGCAAATTGTGGTCACGTTTGACTGGATTTCCCAACATGCAAAGAAGCTCTCGCTAGACGTCGGGAAAATTTTATCTAACGTCGCACAATACCGGACTTGCAAAGGAATTTGGTCCAGTGAAGGAGTTTTGGGAGTCCTGCGAAACATCTAGAGACCCATCCTCGTGGTGGGAAGGACTTTGCTTTAATGAACCCTTAAATCCCATCACACGGTCAAATACTGCAAAATTCCTCCCCTTCTTCTGCGGCTTGCGAAAGGAAACTGGTCGGAATTCGGAAACGTGCACACCAAGCTACGCAACCGGCTGGCTTTAAGGCGATCGCGTGCAGAAGCTCGTGTACGTGCACTCGAACCTGAATGTCCGGAAAGGCTTCGTCGGCTTCACAGCAAAGAATCGACGTGGCAAGCGGAACCGAATCAGACACGGATTGACGACTGTTCGCACTTTTTGATCGGAACTTTAGGAATTGACGTGAAATCACTCCATTGATTTTGAAACTGAAAGCTCTGCTGGAATTTTTGTGTGCAGTAATGAAACAATTATATTCTGGAAAGTGCTACTAAATAAATGTGTCGGGTTTTTAAAACAGTGTGCGCACAAGTCTTTTTCCAAGTTTTCGTAATTTTCTGAAAAAAACTAGAAAAAAACCTGTTTTTTTCAAGCACCTCAAATTTTCATGAAAACTTGCATCTCTAGTTGCGAGGCGTCGCTAAAGGGTCTTCGGAAAAATTAATTAAGCGCGAAGCCTTGGGTGTGATTAAATCTACGTGACAGGTCCAATCTAGTGTTGCCGTGAATGCTACCCCAAGATACTTAGCTCGATCTGCCTTTTGTACTGCGCAGGAATTTAAGTAATAAGACTTGGACACCACCTTTTTTGTTAGAGAATTGCACATGAAAACATTTCGTTAGGTTTAAACTCATTTGCCACTCAGCACTACACAATCTTATCGAGGTCAGACTGCAGTACCTTGGTGTCACCAACACACTTGACTGGGCAGTACAAAACACAATCATCTGCATAAAGTCTCACTGTAGATTTCAAACCCAGTGGAAAATTATTGATAAAAATAAAAAAGAAGGGGCCCCAGAATAGACCCCCGTGGCACCCCGGACAGTACTTCAGCTGGTGATGAAGACACCCCATTTATCACGACACATTGTTTACGGCCGCTTAGATAATCCTTAATTCAGTCTATGAGGGTTGTAGAAATACCAAGAAATGACAACTTATGCAGCAAAAGACTCTGGGGGATGACATCAAAAGCTTTTTTAAAGTTCAAAAATACAACGTTTAATTGAATGCCTTGGTCGAATGATAAAGCGATGTCATGTACGAATTTGATTAGCTCTGTAACACATTAAGAAAGACCTGCGCGAAAGCTATGTTGACGCGGTATCTGTTGAATTATTATGTTGAAGGTGTTTTATAAGGCAAGAACAAATTATGGGTCCCAGTATCTTGCAACAAAGGGGGTTTAGGGACACCGGTCTATAGTTAAATGCTTTATCACGGTCACCGAATTTGTGTAAAGGCG
Source organism: Haemaphysalis longicornis (assembly GCA_013339765.2). Taxonomy (NCBI): domain Eukaryota; kingdom Metazoa; phylum Arthropoda; class Arachnida; order Ixodida; family Ixodidae; genus Haemaphysalis; species Haemaphysalis longicornis. Next base: position 178,155,962 of record CM023453.1, read on the forward strand.
TTATACTGGCTAGCTTTCACTGCCGTGGCAGTTGTCCACGCCTTCTCGATACATTATACAATAAGGCTAGAAATGGAGCGATGTGTTCAGCGCAACGTTTCGTGATGTAATTTGAAATACGGTAGGGACCATGCGCAGAGTGTGGATTCAGCTTATTACAAAATGTTTCTTATACCTGATTCAGTTCTTACAATGTCATTCAATGCTGGTAGCGAACTGAGTGTCATAACTAGAGATGTCGGATTTGGTGGAGAAAAAAAAACGATTGGAAATACGCATTGAAGCATTCTGCTCTACTCATATCATTTTTAATTGAGAAATTCGTCATTATGCGTGATGAAGGGAATTCCACTGATGTCTTTTTTGTTACTTTTAATTTACGCCATACTTCCTTTGGATTTCTTTTGATTGTACTATTAAGGGACGATAAATGCTCACGTTTCGCCAGCTTTATCTGCTTCTTCGGGCTAGAGGTCAATCCTTTACCCTTTCTAAATAATTGAGCACTTCGCGTGCGACAATAATCTTTGTACACGCTAGCCTTCCGTTTAATTGACGCTCGTATATCTTTATTATTCAAGGTTTATCCCCACGACGATCGGCAGTTACAATCTTCGATCGGACATGAATGTTTTCCAAAGATAACTGTTTTTCTTTAAACAACGCCCACAACCTTTCGATGACATTGTACTGACAGCATTGGATAAAAGACGGAAGGTCTGTATCAAGTTCGGAATCGATGGCATCAAACCTGTATCTATCGCATGCGAAAAGATTTCGCGAAGGATGCCTCCTTATTTCTATCTTTTTCCACTCTATGGTGGTCGCAACGACATCGTGATCTGTTATGCCTGTAGTTGAGATACCCGACTTCATTAAATTATTAATATTCATGAAATGCAGGCCCAGAACACTATTATTTGCGGAACTCAGTCGTATTGGAAAGTTAACAAACTGAAAAAGGTGATAAGCTGTGTTAAGCTAGAAAAAAGCAGAATGAAGTTCTGACCGACTATTTTCAACGGGACGAACATTGCACCACGCAACATCAGGCAGGTCAAAATCACTAGCCAGCATAATTAGTTCGGAGAAAAGGGCTGAAACAGTTTTATACAAACTAAGCAAAGGTAACACACTAGACCTACCAGGAGGGCGATAAAAAGACCCCAAATATAAACTGTTCCCTTGCGAGTTATTCTACACCAAACCGATTCGGAGTTGCTATCTGCGCTCTGTATTGGTGCGGTTGCTATGCCGTCTCGAGCCAAAATGGACCCCATCCCCCCCCCCCCCCCCCCTCCCATTGCGTATTACGGTCCTTGCGGTCAGCTGTGTAACCGGTTGAGAAAACTGCATTATCTGAAATATCTTCATCTAGCCAAGATTCAGTTCCAAAAACAACGTCGGGTTGCGAAATTCGAATTAGGGTATCAAACTCGTAAGCCTTATTCTTAAAACTTCGGCAATTGACAACAATAACTGATTGGGTCTCCGGAAGTTTCTTTTTGCGCGACAACGGTATAGCGCCAATCAACCGCTATTGAGCGCATTCTTTCACTGAGTCACTTGTGCTGTCGTACACGAACGATTTACTTCCGATTTGGTCACCATTCAGCCCCTGTTGTATTTGGTTGTAACCGTCAGTTTGCTTCCGGTATTCCCGTAACTTGCTTTTGATGGCGAGCTATTTTGGAATAATCTTCAGAAATAGAAAAACCCGTTCCCTTTAGTTCTGAAGCAGCAGATATGACTTCTTGCTTGTCCTTGAAAACTGCAAATTTCACTATAACTGGCCGGGGCTTTTCGCCCCTGACCTTGCCGATTTGGTGGGCACGCTCCATTGCGGAGGCCGGCACTGTTACACCTAACTTTTACACTGTTTACACTGGTTACACTAACTTTTACACTGTTACACCTAACACAAATCAATCACTTTCTTTTCCGATTCGTCCCACATTTTCTTACCCCCCTCAGACAGAACAAAGAACAAAAGAATGTTTCTATATCATCCTGATTCAATAAAACATCACTCATGTCGTCAACAAACTGGCTTCTTCCCTCGCTTGATAATGCAGCAGGCAAACCTTCTGCCAACCGTTCGATTTCCTAGGTTCTAGTTGAGCCGCTGAAATATTACTTACCGGTCAGAATAAGCAGCGCCACGATCACAGAAACCAAGAAGCTCGCCATGTTGTCCCCTGAGAGGGCGCGGAATAGTCAATGCCTTGGCACTAGCCCGTCGCTCCGATAGTCATCCAACGTAAAGCGGCACAGCCCGCCTTCAGAGCGCAGTCATCTAGAACTGTTGCCACTTGGTTGTCTAATTGAGGCTGACGGTTATTCTAGGCGTACCTCTACGAGCTATCAGAGCCGGGTCAAGGTTGCTGGAGCCCTATATTGGCCTCCGCGAAAAGCGAGCGCACACATCTGTTCTTGGGCGCTTTGCGGCAGTAAAGAGACATGTTTTTTGCACATCCTGTTCCCTCGCTTGCGATCAGTTTTCAGAAGAGGAAAGTATTTCACGGTAACAATAAAGAGCACCGAACTTGATGCGTAAGACGCGCCTTGCAGCCCGCCAGGTGAGCAGGAAACTGCTGGTGACACGAGGCGGCCTGTAGGCAGGTCAACAATTTGAACAAGCCTGATCGCGTCGACGGTGGCAGAATTAATACAGCTTCACATTGCATTTGATGTACGGGAATATTCGTAGCCATTGCATTGTGAGTCGAAATGATAGTTTTTCAGGTGTGCGATGCGAAGCTCGAAGCAATGCTTGTTTGAGAGTGCGCAAGTGTATCTGAACAAAATGTTTTCATGTTTTTTAAGGGGTTTTTAACTGAGGCTTCCCACACCTCTCATCCCATGTGAATCACCGGTGCCACGTATGCACAAGAGCTGACGGTGGCGCGGAGGAATAGGTACAAAATAGTTTGGTGTGACACCTTTGGAGTGTAAAACTGGCAAGACGAGCTATAGCGGAATCCTGTAGTGCGCGAACCGTCAGAGACGGGTACAAAGAAGAAACGGTGTCCCAGAACGGCTCAGTGTGCGTCCTTAGGACCAGCATAGTCATCTCGAGGAAAATCAGAATCCAGCTGTTCGAATATCAACGCAGTTGAATTGGTTCAATACACTCACCAAATGGTACAGTTACGGGATGTGCTCCTACGTGGTTTGTTGTGAGCATACAGATTTAACAACCGCAGAAAATTTTCTTGGACGTTTTACATAATCAGGAAATGAGTGTAACTTGTGTTTATTGCGAAACCAATAAATGCACCATAAAGCGAAAATTCGGCGTTGGCGTTACCGAGAGATTGTTATAAAAATGGCCGACGGCACAGACAGAATAAACACACCATTTGGGCGAACGAGCATATATAGTCTCTGATTCAAATGCGGACCAAATGAATTGATTTTCGAGCAGGCATCGTCACCTACCCCACGGCCAACCCTTCGCTCTAGCTGATGGTAGGCATACTTATTGCATTGTGCCGTTCGATTTGTCAATGGTATCGGAGGCATCTACACAAGCCTACTGGTGTAATTTAGGCATGAGAAATAGACATGGATAAACGCACCTTTCCAGCGATAGCGTATATGTAAGACGGACTACATCGAAGGACCTAGCCTGTCGATCATAATATTTGAGGGGAAAATGACGCAAAGAGAAAAAGGATCATGACAAAAGTAATCAGAAGACTCAATCACACCCCTGAATTCATTTCCGCTGCCGCTGTTGTCTGCGATGGCTAGACGAAGCCAGGGACAGCCCCGGCAGCCCGACTGCGACTGGAGTAGTTGGTCCGCCTGAAAATTCGGGGCCACCCTGCGGGATGGCACGGAGTGGACGCGCCAAGGCGCAACAGCACGGCCCCCTGGCGCTAGGCCAGCAAGGGGTGGTCCAGCGGAAAAGACCGTAGGCCCCTAGAAGGATGGCTAGTCTATTCTGGCCGCCCCGCCTCATCAATTTCACAAACCGGCGCCGACCATTATGTGATCCAATCAGTGTGTACACGTTCTTCAAAAGCTGGAACGAAAGCTCGTTCGCCGTTCCTCCCAAATTTTGAAACGAGCTCCCGTTGCAAGTTCCTTTATTGTGAAAGGAACGCGTTCCAGTTCCACTTCGAACATGGGAACAGGTCGTTAGATTGATGTTACATTACATCACAAAACCCGAATATTTGTACTGTCCAATAGAGCTGCCCATTTCATCTCCCGGCACCGTTCCAGCGTAACACAAATGAAGCTTGATCTTTCCCTCCAGTCTCTAGTTCTTCGCCGCGATATCGCCCTTTTATCATTGCTCCGCAACCGTGTTTATAACTGCACTCGCTCCACATTACCTATCCAAATCGCATCAAACACGTCCCGAAGATAAAATAAGAAATTACGTTTTTCCCGTATGTATGTGTCATGTGGTCAAAAGAACCCATCCCCGAAGGGGGATTGGCCCCAGAAGATGTTGTCAGACAAGATGAAGAGAAAGAAGAAGCAGCATACGGGATGGTGAGAAGGATTTTGAAGTAACCAATGGAGAAGAAACACAGGGTAATCGAAGAGGAGGAGGAGGTAGCTTGTTCAGCGAATGGGAGCCGCACACGATAGAATGCGAGGTGAAGAGGAAGAGAACGAAGTTGGAGTAGACAGGGTGGAACGAGGTCTTGGAGGAACGGGGGCAAGTTCGGGCCGTGCCCCACAACGCACCAGCGGCATCGCACCGTTTGGCAGCGGACTGCCCGGAACCACCGATTACTAGCAGCTTCGCTCTGCTGGCCTCCTGCTGACCGGCGGCATCGCACCGCCGGCGACCCGTCGAGCCGTGCCCCACGACGCACCAGCGGCATCGCACCGTCTGGCAGCGGGCAGCTCGGGACCACCGATTACCAGCAGCTTCGCTCTGCGGGCCTCCTGCTGAGCCGCGCTGCTCAGCGAAGCCGTGGCATCGCACCGCGGACATCCGGACCACGACGCACCAGCACGGGCCATCGCGACGTTCGGCGACGTTGGGTGACGCGTAACCCAACCGACCCACTGGCCACGTCTTTGGCATCGCACCGTGGTACCGGCGGTAGGATTTGCTTGAAACTGACAGAGACAGTTAATGTATTATAGTAACTTTTAGGAGTAGAGTGTTGGTAGTGTGAGGTCGTGTTTGTTTTTGCTGTTTAGTGTGATATATGTGTGTTCAGTCACTATGATTTCGTTCGTTTGAGTGGTTTTGTTATGTAAATATATTGTGTTGCCATCAAATGCTTCAAACCGAGCCTCATTTCTTTGCCGCGTGAGACGCGTGACAGTATGGTTCCACACATGCGTTTAACTTCTCTGCGCTTCCTGTGGCCATTCGCTTGTGGAATAGCCTTGCTGATAGCAGTGCTGCAGAAAACAACTGAAAAATTTCGTCATCTTCTACACGAGCACTTGCAGAGCAGCACATATGATTAGGCATCGTCTTGTTTCCCTCGCTGGCCAAGGTGTTTGAAGTGTCTGCGGTTTTTTCAATATAATCCATTGTTTTTCTTGCATTCAGTTCTTTTTTGTGCGTGTCATGTGCACGCTATCTGTAGCAAATATATTCATTCTTTTTTCGCATTTTCTGTTGTAAAATGTTACTGCGAGGATGGTACCCTTCATTTTATGTGGTTTGTGTGCTCTGAACATCGTAGTACTTTTTGCGTTAATTCCCAGCAATGTACATATGCGTTTTTTTAATTCTTTCTCTGATTCTGCATTTCGTGTATCGAAGTATTTAGTTCCCTACAATCTTTTCTGCCGAGTGATGGCTGCTTGCACTTTTTGTAATTTTTATGTAAACCCCCTTACTAAATGCCCCCGGGTCTGTAAGGTATTTTAAATAAATAAATAAAGAAAGAAATCACGTGATCCACCCTCTTACTCTCACTCATACTCTCAGGTACTCATAAAAGTAAAAGTATAACACAGGCTGAAACCAACCAACTAACGCATCTCTGAACGCTGGCTAACGACCTTTGCGCGGCCTCTCTCAGGTATTGTCCATACGGCGCGCGACGAAATTATGCCCAACAATGAAAAATTATTGAATTGATTGATTGATTGGTTGGTTGGTTGGTTGGTTGGTGTTGGTTGATTGGATTGGCTTGATTGAGTTGGATTTGATTGATTGATTGATTGATTGATTGATTGATTGATTGATTGATTGATTGATTGATTGATTGATTGATTGTAGAGTTGACGCACAGACGCAACGCAGGCAATGACGAGCTCCGTAGTGGAGGGCTCTGGATTCATTTTGACCACCCGGGTATCTTTAACGTGCACCGAAATGTCGTACAGACTGGTGTTTTTGCTTTTCGCCTCTATCAGAAAAGCGGCCGTAGCGGCCAGGAATCGAACCCACCAATGACAAAATTCCTGTGCTTTGTCAACACGATGCGTGCAATACAAAAGGACCTGGCACTCCCGTCGACCCATTCCTGCCAGATCGGCGAAAGACCGCGCCGTGATGCACGGCGCGTGCACTCTGTAACTTCGAGCAGGACAACATCCCGAGACTCTTAAAAGACACTGCGGTGCGCCCAGCTATTGATCGTCAGAGCTATTTCGAATGACCTTACAGCGAGCGCAACTTGCGCTCGCTGTAAGGTCACCCCGACAACAACGCACCCACGCCTCTCGCGCACTAATGCGGCAATAACCGCTGACAATATACGGATACGGTACTTTCACAAGGGACCGCCCAGCGCTGTTCGGATTGCGACAACCTTTCCCCGCAGAGAACAATTCTATAGGACAGACCCGTATCCTGGCCTCCCAAGACAAACAACGAAATTTGAAAACCATCCTCGCGGCTGTGGTATTCATCCTTTCGAACGCCGCGTAAGCGAAACCGGCATGAAAGCAAGCAGAAGCTGCGACCGGCTGTGTGATTACTCTTCTGCTTTTGAACTTCGAGGAAGCACGTTCCCCTGAAGGGAGGGCAAATTGGCCAGCTTATAGGAAGAGAAACACCGTAGTGACTTGTTGATTTTCGTATTCGAGCCTCGGCATCCAACATAGCCAAATCCATGCGGTGTAACGTTTGCAGAGGGAACGCCATTCCTGCCATTCCTTCATAAACCTAACGAGTTAGCGTTACAGTTCCATCGACCCTTAATGAAACGGTGGCGTTCCTCCGTTCTCCTAAAAAGGAACTACTTCCAGGAGCGCCGTTCCGTACAACACTGGCTTCAATGCTGTGCACTTGCTGTGTGAGTTACTTTGCTAGCTTCTTTTGCACATTTAGTTTATCCTACCGCTACTTCTGATTGCGATTCCAATCGTTGGTTCGTCAGCTAGTATGTCCACGCTGTGAAGTTGTTTCCAGGTAGAACCGCGAATTTGGTCCTGTTTCCAGGTTTCCTTTAATCTTTCGGCGGATTAAGAATTCAACACCTACCTTCCTGCATTGTTGAGGTTTTTAGTAATGGAGTATGCCCGCTAATGAACTCCATGAAGTCTTCTCCTCTTTTTCTAACTTCTCTTAACGCTGTATTATCCCACTTAACCTCCGAAAGCTCCTCCGATTTTACATATAAATTACATCTGGTATTACACTTAATATTACATCCCTGTCTAGGCAACGTTCGCGCGTTATACGTGGCCAACTTAATATCCGTGCGTACCGATTATTAGCACCCTCGGCTGAGTCGCTGGACTGACAGCCGCTGTGGTCAGGTACTCCGTGGGCTGAGGGCCGCGAGTTGCGCTCATTAAGCGTGGGACATGGGGGCTGATTACTGAACCAGGGTGGGCAGAATCTTCTCTGGCGAAAGAATGCTCTCTGTACCCTAACAAATGAACCTTCATAGAACAGTTGCACCTGTCTTTATTAGGCGGTAACGTTGTCGCGATGATGGTTACTGCAACACCAGGCAGCACTTCATAGAAGAGGATTTTCCAGGAGCCAGAAAAAAGAGCGTCGCGCGCGTGTGTGTATTTTAAATGATTTTTCATCGGCCGTATGTATAGATAAGCGAAAGTATTTTTAAAGCGAAGCTGTTTCTTGCTCAACCGACGGCGGCCGTATACAAGAACGCAATACAGGAAAGCCCACTTTACACAATGGGAGGGCATATGATGACGACGGGTCTACACAAAGACACATCAAACGCCTCAAAAGAAAAACACTTCCCGTCGTCGGGATCGGAACTGGGTCGTTCGGGTGATCAAACCGACGTCAATCCGATCGCTCCATTCCGATATTGCCGAAGCAGTTTGGGTTTTGGAAATTGGCTTAGTTCACGTAGGAGAGACATTTGCGTTTTCTCTTTCCGTTTTCACACCTTTCTCTTAAAGGGACACTGAAGTGAATTTGTCAAGCTTCCGTTTTTGCTTGCACTGCGTAGACTGGCTCAAATTAGCCCACTTTTCATCGTTTATCCGCTTGACAAATCGGTAATTATTTTACACAGTCCGAAAGAAGAAAAACTACTATGCGCGGTTTGCGGCGGCCGCACTAACTAAAGCTGAGACGTTGGGAGGAGGGAGCACCGTGATTGGACGATGCCCAAGGTTTGCAATCAAACAAGTTTCGGTTTCAGTTTCGGTTCTGTAAAACACGACCGATGGCGTTGTTAGATGGGCATTCTCAATATCTCTGTAATCATCGTACCGCGCTTCTGCGATGTTGTCGGCTGTACAATGCGTAAGATAAGCTTCCCAGGACGGCTTGGAATCGTAGCATGCACTAGCCGAGGCCTACGCAGTGCATGAACGTCCTCCGCGTCCCGGCCGACGCTCAAATGCTATGCGCTTTTCCCCCATATTTGGAGCTTGCCTTACTCATGCCTGTATCGTAAAAAGCGTGTTCAAACCAGGCCAAGGGTCTGTTGATTCTGGCCTGTGCCCACTGCCCGCAAGCAGTCGGTGCTTATGGCAACAGCACGCCAACGAGAACTCGCTAGCGCGCCAGTAGCAGCCTGCGCGCGTTCTGTGAACTAGTTCGTGGAGCCATGAACGTTGCGGCGCAAAAAAAGGTGAACTCAGTATAGAAAACATCGGCGGAAAACGGAAAAGTTAACTTCAAAAAAAAAAAAAAAAAAAAAGCACGCACCCGCGGGGATTCGAAATCGCGACTTGCAAAACACTTGCAATGCCATACCCAGCGCTTCAGCCCACTCGGCCTCAGGCCGGGCTCTGCTGAATTTGGTAATATAACGCATATATTGTATAACCAGTTTACACTTTTATTTCGTTATGGCATTTCAAGCAGCTTAGGTGACTATTTGTTGTTTTGCGCTCATGGAGTAAGCATCCCCCGAATTTCCACAATATATCACGTCTAGCAATTGCATTTCTTAGACGGAAAAGCGTTCGCAGATGCGTAGTCGTGCTCCTGACCGCTGTGCTTGTTCGCCCAGCGCAAAAAAGTGCTTCCCGCACCCTAGTTTTACGCTGTACGGTAAAAATATCAGTTGATTTTATTTCCTTAGTACCTATATTGACTTCGATGACTCTTCTCCCCCTTCAAGAGGCCTTATATTTTCCTACTGGCGTACCAGTCAGCGAAGCGTCGCATGTGCGCTTGTGCAGCGCTTGTGTGAAGCGACCTTGACTTGGAGCTAGATACAGTGTACAAACTAACCAAGTAAAGAAAGGCACATTCTTCCATTCACAAACGTGTCCTGGCTTCGTTTCAACTGAGCGAACGAATTGCGACGACCCGTCGGCGGCCGGCGGACGAAACGCTGGGCCGACTGACTGCCTGAAGGCCGGGGAGCCGTGCAGTAGCGCAGCCAATTGCGAGCTCGGCTCCTCCCGACGACACACGAAAGCGCCACAGAAAATGGGCGAGCGTAAAGAGAGGAGGACAGCATTTTCAAATGAATTTTTCTACTAAATAAAATCGCGTAAACGCGGCCAGAGTGGTCGAAACTTGGCCTGGGGACTCCGGACTACAATTTGCGCTAGTAATCCCGCAATATTTACATATCACTTCAGTGTCCCTTTAAGAAAGGGGCTTTGGTTTTTGCTTTTCCAAAGACGCGTTCCACTATGAGCAGGGATTGCAACAGCCCTTGGACGAAGAATGCTAAGAGAAGGCACCGTTCCTTCAAGTGTTGCTGTGCTTTCAATTTTCTGTCCGCTGCACCTGGTACAGTCGAGCCATTTCGTTTGTGGGCGCGGTGAGACGGACCTGGAAAGAAAGCTGGATACATGCAGGAAAGAAAGAAGAACAGAATAAGCGGAAGCGGAGGGGGGGGGGGGGGGGGGGGGAGGAGCTGCTCTGCTGACGGCGAATATGCGTGACTAGAACGCCAGCATAAAAAATGGAGATACTTCTTACTTCACGGCGATCGGACGCAACACTATAGCTAGCCAGTTTGTTTGCAAATTCGTAAAAATCCGTGGCACGTTAAAGATCCCCAGGTGGTCAAAATTAATCCGGAGCCCTCCACTACGGCGCGCCTCATCGCCTGCGTTGCGTCGGCGCGTTAAACCCTACAATCAGTAATCAGTAAAAATCCGTGGCTCCACAAAAAAAGGCCGCAGAAGGGCGCGTGTGATCGACCTCGTGAATGAAACTTCGTGGCACCAGGAAGACAGCACAAGCATGTTTGAAATGGGTCCGGGACACGTCATCGATCGCCGGCCGCTTTGTAGAACACCATTTCATCGAAGGCATGCCCGTTTCATCAAAGCCATTACGTCTAACGCCATTTTATCCAATCAGCGGTGCCCGTTTCATCGCAAAGCGTGCGCCTGTCGCCGGTGCATTAAAGTTTTTGCCACTTTTTTCGGCCATCTTGCAGCTACTTTCCGACCATATCATGACTTCATCCCTCGCACCCTTGCCCAGTTCAGAGCATTTTGTTAATGAGTCCTCAATGATTACCACACGTGGGGTCATGCAACACGATTTGGCGCGCCGCAAACCAACAAAAATTACACAGAAGCATACAATAAATCGTGTTTATTAAAACGAAATTAGCGTCGATTCACGGCATACAGAGTTACTACACGTTCCCTGCAGGGTCTGTAACACTCGCACTCCTAGAAAAACTTGCGCTGAATTTTCTTTTTGCGAACGTAGGCGCGGCCATTCAAGCAGAGCTTGAATGGCCGCGACAGAGGACAGAGGACATGCATGCGAGCTCGGTACATGAGTCTTGTAGAGTCCTATCTATTATTCGTTTCCACGTTCCTGGCAGAGAGCTTTTGGAAATGCTACCACTGTGCTCTAGCTCTCTTTTTTGGCACAGAATGAATAATCGATAATACGGCGTTCGATGAGACACTATTCGATGAAACGGCGGTCGATTAAGTGTAAAGAACCATTTGGAATCATTTGTAGCACGAAGTGAAGATAGATGCGTTTCCAGTACACGTGTAGAAACCTCAACTTCTCCAACCATCTCTCGTAATTTGATTTATTATTCTCTCTAAACAAGATACGAAGTGGTTTATTTTGTTTATGTTGAACACTTGGAACAAAGTATGATAATTATACAAATAAACCAAACAATGTCCAGAAATAATGCCTAGACTTCACTACCTGAAAAAACGACGATCCTTTTTACTCTAGTCATGTAAGAAACCAGCGATTCTGTGTCACATGACAACGATGTTAGGGAAAGATGCATGCTTCATTTGTCCCATTTTTGGGAGGAGGGGATGGTAGTTTCGTGGTTACAGTGGTTTTTACTGATTAGTTTGGTTGCAAGCTTCGGCAGATTTCTTGCAAAAGTTAAATCTAATCACGGCCGTTTGTTAAATTTTTTGAACGACTGAGATCCATGTAACACGTAAAACTGAACTTTTGTAACGCAAACTGTATAAAGAATTTCATGTTAGTTTTTGAAATGTGCGCAAGAAGTCAGCAATACTTCACACATGTGAAGTGCTTTTTGGTCAAATTCATAATGTCACCCTTGTGTGTTCCTGGGCGTCACAGTAAGTGTAATTGCTGTCTTGCGACAAAGGTGTATAGCTTTTCTGCAAAGTTAGGTCTTCGGTAGTTTATGTACATGGCGGGGTTGACGTGAATAATTGAGTATCGAAGTCTATACTACTGCACGAACCAATTTGGTGTAGTTACGAGAGAGAGAGAGAGAGAGAGAGAGAGAGAGAGAGAGAGAGAGAGAGAGAGAGAGAGAGAAAGAGAGAGAGAGAATAAGCATCTTCAATTTCGAGCTTTGTGGTGCAGGATGGTGAGAGCAACGGGGGGGGGGGCGTCCGCTAGTCCGGGATGCCCTGATCCTTGCTAGCTGCTCGTGCCCTCTGTATCAGCATGCGCTGGGTCGAGAGGTCCGAGCCACCCACTGCTCGTACGTGAGACGGGGATTGGGTGTGAGGGATGGCGATTGTTGGCACTCCCAGACCAGATGGTACAAGGTGCCTTGCTGGGGAGAAAGTGGCAGGTACTGTGATATTGGGTGGGGTAGATATAGTGGAGGAGGGTACAGTGCGGGTAGGAGTTGGTCTGTGTGGAGTGATCGCTGTTTTTTACTTTACAGAGATGTTTTGCGAGACCTTTCGTTCGTACATTGCGCGTGTAGAGCGGATGATTGATGTTAATCAACATACTCCACTTCAAACTCTTCAAACAAACTCCATGAAGCACATTTTGCATGCGTTGCAAAATCCACATGACCGTCACCGACGAGTGTCACCTGAGCGTGTTATACCTGCTCCTTGATTTTGTCATCGCTTTTCGCTTTCTATGGCATCCCTTTCTATGGGATCACTATAGTAGAAATAAAATAAGGGCATGTAAGTATTGCGCGTGGAGCATTTATTATTCCTTAGCCAATCCCCAACATATTTGTTTTGCCTTAGTGAGGAGGAGCTAAGGGCGTTTTTTTTTGTTCGTGGACATAAATAATTTGGTCATTCCAGCGATACACAGTTCGCTTTGAAAAGCTGCACGCACTTGACTCGCAAAGGAGTATGACGCGGACTGTGGAGATGGTGCCATAGAACGGCCACTTGATCTCCCCCTTTTGGTGCAGCCTGCCGGTTCGTCTCGTGAGTAAAAGAGCTGGCGTGAAAGTAGAAGTTGACTCACTGGCCACGGTGATAGGTGGGGTGGCTGCTTATCGGGGAAAAAAGCGCCTTGTGCCTGCTTGTATGGCCTCGTTCCAAGGTGTGTTTTTTCTACTCTGAATCTTTTACCCCGCCGTGGGCCCGGCAGCCAGCAATCCCGATTTCTTTTGGTGACTGCTTTTACCGGTTTGTGAGCGAATTACACTGCACGAGATGCTTAAAAATTGCGGCATGCCGCTTTGTTTGTCGAATGCATCCTCAAAGCCCGAACTGTGCTACTATGAGCTGCCGTACAAAGAAAACATCCAGAATGCCTGGCGGCGGTGCATTTCCCGACATGAAAGTGACAACGGCAGCTAGTGGCGGCCAAGTTCAGAAACCGTCCGTTTCCGCTTCCCTTCCCCGCACGCGATTACAAGGTAAAAACGAAATGCAAATTGCTACTTCGAACAGCCGTGTCGACTTAGTTTAAGTCCTATGCCAATATACATGTTGCCGTCTAGTTCTAAGAGCGCAAAACTGAGCTTTGCGCTCAACGTGGCCCGTGCACGTGCGAGCAATTCAGGGGAGCCGCCGAAAATTTAGTTAGAGCCAGACCACCAAAACATCTGCGTCTAGAAGAATCCGAGGCTGCGCACGCACGCACGCACGCACGCACGCACGCACGCACGCACGCACGCACGCACGCACGCACGCACGCACGCACGCACGCACGCACACACACACACACACACACACACACACACACACACACACGCACGCATGCACGCACGCACGCACGCACGCACGCACGCACGCACGCACGCACGCACGCACGCATGCTCGCGCGCGCGCGCGTGCGCACACGTATGGCACCACAGCTGCCAGACTGACGTACTGAACCCTGATGCGTACGGCTTGTCCAAATGTCTACGATAAACTGCAGTGTTCCCGATGGAACGCTAAGAAGTTTCTCTTGAAGGACCGGCAGAGCCAAGTGGGAAGCCAGTTCGTCAAGCTACCTTGATATGGTCCTCGCGGATGGAAGGTTGACTCGGGCTTTAAAAACTACATGAGACGCCTGAATCCGAGGCCCTTGGTGACGGACAAAGGAAGGCCGTCAAGCGCAACCATTTCAGCCACATATCTATTGAAGCTTTTCTGAAGGTCGGCAGAAGCAGGAACATTTCTGCTTTGTAGCCTGTTCCTGTCTGAACACCGCAACCGTCGTGCCAAGTGTCCTTTCGCACTTCGTTCCGAATTCCTTCACTTCATCCTTATGCACCATCTGAAGTAACAAATGCAAGGGAAAAGGTCTTAACAAAAGAATTCGGGTTCGATTCCCGGCCGCGGCGGCCACTTTTCTGATACAGGCGAAAAGCAAAAACACCCGCGTCTATGAGATCTCGGCGCACGTTAAAGACCCCCAGGAAGTCAAAAATAATCCGGGGCCCTTCACTACGGCGTGCCTTATCTCGCGCATTGCGTCGGCGCGGTAAACCCAACGATCAATCAATCAATCAATCAATCAATCAATCAATCAATCAATCAATCAATCAATCAATCAATCAATCAATCAATCAATCAATCAACCAACCATTAATCAATCAATCAATCAATCAATCAATCAATCAATCAATCAATCAATCAATCAATCAATCAATCAATCAATCAATCAATCAATTGTATTAGCACAAAAATGTAAAGCGCAGCGAGTCAGCGAAACGTACTGCCCGGAAAACACTCAAGTTGAACATAACTTATACTTTCAACGGCAGAGGTAACACGCTTCTGTGGTTTTTTTAGGAACGTTCCTGTTTATTTTGAAAAGGTGGGTCAAGGAATAAGCTAAAAACTGTAGGCATAATAAACGGTAGCCGTAGTTAAACTAAAATTCTTTCGATGACTTCAAAAAAATAACTCCCTTAAATGTTTGCAGTCGAACCTCGTTATAACGAAGCAGTATCGGGGAAGCAAATTAGTTTGTTATATGCGATGTTTGATGTAATACAAAAGTAAAATAAGCTGTAAAATATCAGCACTCCTGCTCGCGCAAACACCCTAGATACAAAAATGTAATACTCTGGGCTTCGAAACAGTGTTGTACACGTTCCTCCAAAATAGGAACGAAAGCTCGTTCCTCGTTCCTTGCCAATTTTGAAACGAGTTCCCGTTACAAGTTCCTTTATTGCGAAAGGAACGCGTTCCAGTTCCCCTTCGAAAATTGGAACGTGTCGTTACATTAACGTTACAATTAGGTTTTTAAATTAAAATATAGTGTCGGATAATCCTGGGTCGAAATTAAGTGAGACATTTAAAACTCACATCGAACTACGTATATTATAAGAATATTAACACCACCGGCAGCAGATTATCTGGAGATAAAGATCATCAAAAGAAACGCTCCCAGGCGAATTTTTTCAGGGAGCACCGGACAAACTCCAGATGGCTCGAGGATATTTCGGTGCAGGATATTTCGGTGCGGAAATTTCGGTGTCCAAATTTCGGCGACCAAATTATCCGGTGCTTGCCTGTTTGCGACAGCCGTTATATTTTTATTTCCGCTTAACGTGGGTTATGGACGACAATATGGAACAGTGAATTTATTTTTTTTATTGATGCCATGTTCTATCTTCGCCAGGTATTTTTAGAAATTCTACATTTATATATTTTTGTTTAATACCTCTTCCTGGGGACACCTGTTATGCAGCCGATTGAATTCTTTAGCACACGTTTTTTTTTCATTTATTAGAGGTTGTTAATTTATATTCGCTCTTTTTTAGGTAAGACAATTACCCGTGTTTACGATGGCCTACCGCCTCTTTTGTATTTTTTTAAATCACACCCTCAAATTACATAAATTACATGCACACTCTCAATATCCAAAAAGTAACAAACATTAGCTAGCCCATCAGAATGAAGAAACCCTTATGAAGAGTACTACGTAGGCTGGGCTGCCTTGCTAAAATGAATTCGCGAACACTGGTCAAGGATATTGTCGGGGAGGAAAAACGGGCCTTTTGGAAAACAGCCGCAGGTTCTAATGTCCTAAATGCTGATTAAGCGCGTACCGGTTGTGCATACAAAATCCACCCATTGTGTTCGGGACAACCAACCTCCGTTTAATGTTTACAAGCCTACATTTACCACATTTTAATTCGTTCTAGCGCCCCCCCCCCCCCCCCACCTCCCACCTCCCACCTGTACGCTCGAATCTCGACCAGATTTCTTTTTCAGCCATATTATTTTCGGTTTCCCCTGAAAATCCTACTGGCGTGGTGGAGTTCACGGTCTCCGAAGCGTCACCGAAGTGATTTTTTATTTTTTATTTCGAACATACTGCTAGCCTCTTAGTGGAGGCTTTTGCAGGAATTGGGTGATACATTCGGAACAATTACATAGCACACTTCGCGCTTAAAACAGAGAAAAAGCTTTACATTCACCATGGGCGCACGAAACCTCTATAATGTGACACAAAAAGCCACCCAAAAAGCCGCTGAGAACACAATGGCCACTATCGTTTGCTGGCTACACCCTTCCGCGCGTCGCGGTCATATCGACGGCGCCCCCACTCCAGGAATCGCTCTTTCTGCGCCTTCAGTCGCCCCCTTGTGAATTAACTCATCAAGTCGCGCATATCATGGACACACCAGGTATACATCGCTTCCTCCCATTATAAGGAGCAAAAAAAATGAATAGGCTAGTGTGACGAGAGCGGCAACAGTCGCCTTCAAGTTTTCGAAGTCCAGTCAAAGCAATGGTGAAACACAAGTGACACCCCTCTCTCTCTACTTAGGGGGATGATTACCGGCGGGGCTCAGCTTTCACCTCCCCTAAGTAACGCCACCGTAATTGCGATGGTTGGTTTGTTAGTTTAAAGTAGAACTGACACCGAATGCAACGAAGGCAAGATTGATTGAGAGATTAATGAAAACGAAATGCACACGCGCGTAATCGATCTCGTTTTCTCGTTTTTCTGTTGTTTTTTTTTTGCGGAAGTTTTCCTGGAGGGGGGGGGGATAGACTAAAAGCAGCAGCGTCTTGCACCGTTGGGTGAAGTGAAAGGAAAGCGCTTTGGTAACACTTAAAGTATTAAGGTTGTTCACATGAATGTTAAAATAACAGAAAAATGGTTGAACGGATCCAAATTAACAACGTTAATTTTTACCATCTGCTAGAGAAATTGGGTTTCACGTGGCAATGCTCCGCCAGGGTTTAGCGTTCGTTTCCCCGAACGGCGGCACAAGCACAAGTCTCGAACATAAAATCATATCAAGTCACGAAATTACAATATGTTCAAAGAATGCCTGGGACATCCTTTCACTCAAAATGTCTGGGGCAAGACGTCGTGCACCAAAATGTCCGTGCACAGAAATGTCCACACTGAAACGTGCTGGACCGAAATGTCCGACACCGCAATGTCCGGATCCCGTTTAGCAGTCCGTCCGTTTCGTTGGCTACGTTGTTAACGGATTGACCGGGACCGGTCAGCTCCTGAGCGCGCGGAAGGGCGAGTAGGAAGGGTGCGGAGGCACGGACACGGCGAAGTCAGGCCCGCGGAACTAATCCCCCTACCCCGACGAATGCCCAAGTGCCCAGCCGGGTCCCGGTCAACCCAGTAACAACGCATACGACAGAATGGACGGACTGCTAAAACTGTCTATTTTTTCCCCGCCAGGGAACAATTCTATCGGCCAGACGCGCATTCTGGCCTCCCCAGACAAACGATGAAGGGTGAAAAGCATTCTCGCGGCTACGCTATTCACCTGTCGAACGCCGCGCAAGCAACCCAGCATGAAAGCAAACACAAGCTGCGGCCTGCTGCGTGTTTATTCTTCTGCCTTTGACCTTCGAGGAAGCACGTACGGCTTATAGGAAGAGAAACGCAGTAGCGCTTTGTGGATTTTTGTACTCGAGCCTTGGCATCAAAAACAGCCAAATCCTAGCGATGTAACGGCAGGAACGCCGTTCCTGCCGTTCCTTCAAAAACGTAACGAGTTACCGTTACAGTTCCACCGACCCTTAATGGAACGGTGGCGTTCCTCCGTTCCTCCAAAAAGAAACTAGTTCCAGGAACGCCGTTCCTTGTAACGCCGTTCCGTACAACACTGGTTCGAAACCACTATAAACAAGGTAATGTAAACGTATCTCGTTTTGGCATTTCAAACTAAATGGACCGGAACATAAAAACGTGAAATGAAATCAATCAAATTCACTTTTGCGCAGGACGCCGAAAACTTTCGTAATTTTTTCAAACCATTAAGAAAGGTTGTGTAATGTTTCAATTTTTTATGTTGCATTTTTATGCTAACTTTCGAGTTTTGAGCCTTGCGCGCACCAAATATTTCTGAGTTAGAGCCGATATCGCGCGGCTTTTACGGTTGCGGTTTTGTTACAAAAAGCGTCATTGAAAGGAATCGTGACCAACCCAAGACTGGATTTATTTAACTACCGCCCATAATTCGCTATATCAGTCTTCGTTATAGCATGGTTCGACTGTAATACATACCCAGAATACACTGTCCGGATACAAAGATTGGCAGTCACACCTCAAGATGACGCCGGAAGTTCCCCGTAGCGTTCCTCTTCCCCCATTTTTGCTTGTTGCAGTGCTTGCAGTTGTAGACAACTTTGTCACCGTTCTGGCTACTTCCGACGTACTCGTTATGGGGTTTCAACGTTTGGGAACAGCTGTAACCTTGCACCCTTATAAGATCAGCCCCACTTGTCGCACGCGATGCCGCCATTATTATCTCAGGTCGAGCACCTGGTGGCGTCACATTGGGTACGGCGACGTTGGGTGCTGCAGTTATAGTCCGGCCGGCCGCACCATGAAAACCGCAATGAACGTGAAGTGGGCGCGAGTGGTAATGTGGCGGCGCAGTAAGCAAAATCCCCCTCGCGGTGGGCCAGTGAAAAGTGGCACTGAGGCACTTTTACAAGGACTTGCCGGCTGAGGAAGCATAACTAGTATTTTTACTTGTAAGAGCTGTGCCTTCGTCTCTGTCGGAGTTGCCATTCCCTAACAGGCAAAAGGTTTGCGCACACGAATGTTATCGAGCATAGAAAGTTCAGCCGGTTTTGAAGATATAGCGAAGGTCACGTTCAGCCGTTCTATCGCTGTGTGTCCCGTGTTCTGGTAGTGATACGTTCCGTAGAAAAAATAGGCAGACAGACAGATATATGATAGATAGATAGATAGATAGATAGATAGATAGATAGATAGAGAGAGAGAGAGAGAGAGAGAGAGAGAGAGAGAGAGAGAGAGAGAGAGAGAGAGAGAGAGAGAGATGCCTAACAAGAGACTCGTGCTGCCGTGCAAGCAGCCGTTTTCACACAGGAAGAATTCACCGAGCACCAAATAAAGTTCCGCGACACAGAGACGCTGAATTGCCCAACTGAACAGTTATGCACGATGCCTGGGGGTGAATGGTGGCAATGAGTAGCCTGTTTGTGAAGTTATTGTAGTAACCTACATTACGGCCTCCAACCCGGCAATAAGGAGATAAAATGGTGAAGAATTCAGTACCTGTGAGGAAACCGTCAGCCCTAT
Organism: Haemaphysalis longicornis; assembly: GCA_013339765.2. Taxonomy (NCBI): domain Eukaryota; kingdom Metazoa; phylum Arthropoda; class Arachnida; order Ixodida; family Ixodidae; genus Haemaphysalis; species Haemaphysalis longicornis. The sequence continues at coordinate 178,175,502 of CM023453.1, forward strand.
TAAGTTATAACGGTCAAAATAATTGTTTATATAGCCACTTAAACGTTTTCGTACATAAACGCGTAAAGCGCAATCAGTCTTCTCCAAGTCTGCATCGTTCGCCAGCGCGCTCCTATGCTGTCGGCGCGGATATTGCTTCGCGCGCCATTATTTATGCATTTCTGAATTGTGAAACAAAAAAGGCTGACCTGAGCCTGGCTGGATACCATTCCTTAATCTTAACCATCATAACTGGCTATCACTGATCAAACTCTGCCAAATCGGGAAACTTTCATTGCATTTTACGTCCCCAAAAAATACATATTTGCCCTAAGTTTACTGTCTTCTGTCCTAAACTACTGGCGTTGCGCAAGCCCGCATCTTAATCTCGTACAGGACTGAACATGAACAATTGTTGACGTCGACAAAAACACCCTAGTAAAAAAGCGAGCATTATAAAGAATTTTCCGACTAGAGCATACGGCCAAAAGTTTCAAGAATACTGTGCATACCATACTTACCTGATTTGTTTTCAACCAAGACTACGAATATATAACTACGCGAAGATTGTGTCCCCATTTCTTTTAACAGTTTGAATGGTGCTTCATCACCAAGGTTTCAGACATACACGTAACAGCGGGCTTCGACTGATGGCACTCACAGGCAGCACTCCATCCTGAGTAACTGAAGCCATCTTACCATAATGCCGCTGTGTAAATTAATGGTCCAATATACAGTATTTTTTTAATCGGAATAGAATTTTACAGAAATGGGACGTATGTTTGATCCATCCAATATTTCGCATCAGCTTACGTGCTTCTCCTCCCCGCGGCTACCGGAAAAGGATATAGTGATCACTTTGTACAATAGTTTCAAAAGTTGATACTTAACTTTTAAATTGCTCATTTCGATTGATTTCTTGTTGCGTTTGAAGGGCCGAAGCTACAATTGGGCTATGAGGCGCACCGTAGTGGAGGGCTCCGGAATAATATTGGTCACTTGGGGATCTTTAACGCGCTCCCAAATGTGGACACACGTAGACAGGCGCTTTCGCTTTTCGCCTCCATCAGAAACGCAGCCACCGCAATCGGGATCGCACCCGCGTCCATGGGCTCAGCAGTACGACGTCTTAGCCACTCAACTGCTTATCTTACATTCCACGGTTGTACTTAAAAGATGGAGGAAAGTAACATCTAACGCCAACCAATAACATTGTCTCGAATCTTGCTTGTAAATAGACATATGCGTCTCTAATGTTCACCTCGAACAGATCGCTGGACCACGTCATATTTCATGGATAATTGTGCAATATGGCGTGGCATGAAAATATATTTGAAGGTAGACATTCGGGAAGAATATTTATTTATTGCAAATGAATATTTATTTCTTTGCAATTTGCCAATAACTGCAAAAATATTTTACTGCAGGCTTACAAAGCCCAAGCATAGCTCGGGATAAATCTATCCTAAGCTATGTTTGTGGGTTTTTGAATAAGCTGGCTTTTTTCGTTGCGTGCCTCCAATTTTTTATTCTCTAAATGTGCCCCCAAAACAGGTAATTAACACTTGATTGATCTTAATTAAGATGCTTAGCGTGCTCCTTATTGCGTTGCCTGGTGGCCGCTGTGACATGTCAGCACAAGTAGAAGAAAAAAAACGCTGTTCCATTACGCTCCTTTTCTTTTCCTAAAAGTGTTCCGCAACCAAAAAATAAGTGGTATAAACTGCTGACAGTGGAGAGGCAGCCCCATCTATTTCTCACTCCATCTGGTTCTCGGTGTCTTTCTGTCCAAGGTTGTCTCCACACCTCAAGCCGTGAACAGATGTAGGAAAAATGAACGGAAGGTAATTACGGCTGGAATGTAAGTCTCCCACCCGCTCCATCACCTTTCTCCGGTTACCAATAAGGCGGGTGGTTGGGTCGGCAGGCTTACAGATGTTATCAGCGGTCTGGAAGAGCCCGTATGTTTAACGCCTAGGTGACCTATACCAGGCTGCGGGTGGTCCATCTTTCTGCCGAGCCGACGTCGGAAAAATCTTGGAGATAACGTGTGACCCCTTGTCCTTGACGGTGGAGCACGTGAGAACGCTTACCTAAGCCGATATTGTACAGTGCCAATGTTTGTTTCCAAATGGGGCGAGATGAGTGGGAAACCTCGGATAACGTAACAGCAAAGCACCCTCTTTGTTGGAATTAGTTGGGACAGTTTCTAAACCAAGGGTTATTGTACTGGGCTTGACCACACACCGGTTTATGCGATCGGTCTTGCGGCTGGTATGGGGTCATTCCACGCGATACTTCCCAGCCCGAAAATGGACCACCGCCATTTTCATTGAAAAAATTTGTGCTAGTAGCCGATTAAGTGTAGGAGGTCTGCGCGGAGTATTTTCGTTGAAAAAAAGTTTTCCACCGCCTGAATTTATTTGCGTTGAGGCAGACCTTGTTTCTGTATTCAAGCACTGCACTCTGAAATATATGAGCAGCAACTGTACGAAGTGAGTGTGTGAAAACCCAAATATAACAAGTGGTGGACTGGAGTGTGCCGTTTACGGTGTATTTTTTGTAGTGTCAAGCGACACAAACCATATTCGTTTAGTAGAGAGCCACGCTTGCACATGCCTGCCACAAAAAAGGCCGGCGGCACGTATGCGTTCCGAGTTGGGGACACAGTTCAACGGTGGACACAAGTGCGTCTCATTGTGAACTTTAAAAAATTTTTCTCCCCTGAAGCAAAATTTACTCCAAAGAAATTTCTAATTAGAAGGTAATGTTCTGATGCGTATAATGAGCCATCTCATGTAATTTTACCTCGACGGCCTTGGTGCTTTTTTTAGGTCTGAAGTTTGGCAAAAACAATTTTTTTCCTTTTTAAGTGCTTTGCCTAAAAAATACGTGCTATAATCGACTAAAATAATTTTTAGTAGACACGCAAGCACCATATCAACGCACGATGGGAATATTATGGCTCAAGCTTTTATGGTGCCTTTGCGAAAAAGTCCTGAAAACGCACCATTTCTTGCGTTTTTACTTCGCTAATACAAGTTACGATAACTAAGTCATGATTATGACCACGAAGCATTTTTTGTTTGTCCCACGTGATTTCCCTCCTCGAGACCCTCAATTTGATACCCCACATTCTTTAGCGCCACATCTCTTTGAATTTTAACCCAATCTCAGACTATCCATGACTCCCGTGTTACACGGTTCTCCATTTTCGATATTTTTTTCTTATTATTTCTTCTTTTTAGTTTTTTAACATTTAGGTGTTGTCAATTTTCTACATTTACGCTTTTATAATGATTACAGGTTGAACTTCCGTGATATCCGCATTTTTGTGGAAATGCAGGGCGTTACACGATCCTGGCCGGGGAGGGCAAGGGTGGTACTCGGCAAAGAAGACTACGCATTAAAAAAGCAAAGGCATATCCATGAACGCCTCGCGCTTCAGAGATTCGCGGGGACACTTCGCTTTGACACAAGGCGTTTTTTTTCAAGATGCAGAGCAAGAATGCACGGGACCGTAACCCTAAACAGCTTCGACGTAAATGAACTGAGCAGTGAGCGCACGTCCCCTCGCCCAATCTTGTTTGTTTCGCCCCAGGGCCCCAGCACACCATCGAGTTTGGACCGCCTCTGTCATGAACACGAACACGGAGCCTACATCAAGAGTTTGGTATCCAATATATACGTACAATTGCTTGCAACCAGCGCTAATCCTCATGGCCAGCAGGTATAGCTGTATTAAATCTGCAACGAAAATTGTTTCCGACCTCACAGGAGTTACGGTGTCATGTCGTACCGAATGCAAGATAATAAAGGCATGTTTAGGGGCTAGTTGGTACAGTCTTGAATGCGATAATAACGTGCGCTGCATATTCGGACGGGGAACACGGACAGTGAAAAAGACAAACCATACGATGGTGCGCACCATCGTATGGTTTGTTTTTTTTCACTGTCCGTGTTCCCCTTCCAAATATGCAGCGCACGTTATTATGGAATACAAGAGTTTGAGCTCACGAATTTGCACCCGTAATATTTTTCACCACGCGTGAATTTGAAAATACTGAATCCTATAGAAATCAGAGCCCATCTGAGCCCGAGTACATTCCTAGCACGAGGGAGTTGTGAATCCATTGAGTTTTGAATTCATTTTGAGTTGTCAGTCCATTTTGAGTTGTTAGTTCATTTTGAGTTTTAAGTACATTTTTGAGTTTTGAGTCCATTTTGAGATTGAGTACATTTAGAGTTTTCAGTACAGTGAGTTTGACTGTACTTTTAATACTGAGTACATTTTGAGTTTGAGTACATTCTGAGTTTTGAGTGCATTCTGAGTTTTGAGTACATTTTGAGTTTGAGTACAATTTGCGTACTGAGTACATTTTGAGTTTCAGTACATTTTGAGTTAAGTCCCATTTTGAGTATGAGTACATTTTGAGTACTGAGTACATTTTGAGTTTGAGTACATTTTGTGTTTTGAGTACATTTTGAGTTTCAGTACATTTTGAGTTTGAGGACATTTTGAGTACTCAGTCCACTTTGAGGATGAATACATTTTGAGTTTGGATACATTTTGAGTTTTGAGTACATTTTCAGTTTGAGTACATTTTGAGTTTTGACTCCGAGTGAGTTCTGAGTTTTGCGCTCAGTGTGAGTTTGAGTTTGAGTAAGTGCAGATATGCTACTCAGCATTGAGTGTGAGTTGAAGTGAGTGGTGATTCGAAAAAAAAAAATGTAAGTGAGTTTGAGTGAGCCGCGCCAACTTTGCCGAGGTATGACCAGCAGAACATGAAACCAAACCCTCAAGAAGGCGTAGATAATGCAAAAAACATTTTTAGGCGCTAATACGCCCATATAGACACGAACTTCAAAACCGGCACTTGCATGCACATAAATGTTATGTTTAAATGATTCCATGCTCTTAGTTTATGCTTATATGTTACATACGCTAAGAAAATGCAATTTTCCAAAAGTTCCGGTCCCTAAGATGATTCGTGTGTCATACGTTAAGCGCGTATATTTTATTCGAGGAGTCAGAGATGCAGGGTCATTTTTATTATAATTTATTGATAACTGCCGGCATTCCAACTACATTTTCGTGCCGCCTTCACGCACGGCCCCGCCACACCTTGGGATCATGTTCCCTGCGGGGACAAATGGTAGGTTGGAGAGACGCGGCTCTCAGACCACCACAGGGACTGTCCCCGGGGCGGTATAGCCGGGAATGGGCACGCCAATGAGTCCCAGGAAGTTTCCCCCGGCATTCACTGCCGTGTAAAAAGCGTTGGTCGCGAAGTCGCTGAACAGCTCGAAAATGCTCGCACGACCGTCGACGTCCGGTTTTGGCAGGGCCGCTATTCCTATGAGTGGACGAGAAAAAGAAACGGCACATGTCAGTGTAATTGCTTGAAAAGAGGCATAGAGGGAATTTTTAAGAGTTGTGCTAAGTCTGCATGTTGCACTTCAACCAACGTAAAGCGATACTTGACAGTTTAGCAGAAGCAGAGAGCAATATTTTGTCTCCGTGCGCTGCAAAATAAAAAAGTTCGACCAATCACTACCCCGGGGTAATTACTGTAATGATGTCAAAAAGTTTGCGAAGTGCATGTATGTTGGGTACTCTCCAAGAATTGTTATTTTTTTCAATTTTAGGTTTAAAGCACACTCCTTTTTTTGCGCTCATGCTGCACAGGAAAGAAATGCTAGCAACACACCACGTTTGCAATTTTGTCGTACAGGCTTGGTCGTCATTACTGAAGACGCCCAATCCTATGAGCACAGAGTATTATTGCGAGGGAATCAAACTTTCGAACGCGCTGTTTTTGTAGCCAGAGCTACAATGGCCGTATTCTCGCTGTTTCCCTGTGGCCGGTGGCCGCACCACGAGCTGAGTAGTTGCCTAGCAACCGCCAAAGCTGGCAGCACCCCTCGCCGCGCAATGTGGCATGGCGTCAGAGGAGGAGCCGGTGAAACCCTGTTGCAACAACACAGGAGGAGCCGGCGTTGCATCGTATACAGAGAAGGGGCGGCTCGGTGGGATTCGTCGTCAGATATGGAAAGTGAGTCGGAGGGACTGAAAGAAGCCAGGCTTTGTCGACGGAACGAAACCAATAGGCGGAAACGAGCCGAGGAGACGGAGGAAGAACGAGCCGCACGCCTCGAGACGCGTCGTAAGTACGAAGCGGCCAGATTCAGATGATGATGGTTCTTCGTCTAGTTCGGCATCTCGTGCCAGGGCAGCGGATCAACGATGGAATGAAACCAGGAGGAGGCAACGAGCTGCAAGGGGCACGCGCTCGGCGTATCCAACAGAGACGGAAGAGTGATGTAGTTCAGAGAGCTGCGTGCCTAGCCGCCCATACAATGCAGTTAGAGGAGGTGAAGGCACTCCGTGGGACGGACTACGTGGTTCGGCTGGCTGAAAGTCCAAGTGCGACGCGCATGTTCTACACCTCTCGCTGCGAACACCCAGGCAAAACTGAGTTAAGCCGCAGACTTTTTTTGTTATTGAAACAGGTGTTTAAATTGGTCTTCAAAACACAAAAATGCGTCCCGTAGAAAGACACGGAAGAGCTTCTTGAAGGCGTCCTTGTCCGTAAGTTTCACTGGTTTAAGTGCACGGAAAATTCTTAATGTGCGAAAGCACGTGCAGCCACCCGTCCCGTACGCTCTTCCGGACTTCGATTTGTGACAGCACAAATCGCGATTTATCAAATAGGGGCGGTAAATCTTTCCTAAGCGTTTTTCTGAGACGTATACGGTTAGATAGGTACACGTACACGAACCGATACACCGTAGCACAGGTACACGGGCCAGTTAAAACAGGCACACGTGAACTTGTGCTGAGAACAAGATGTTAAAAAGGCGCTAACTACAGCGTGTAAACATCATTAAGCAACTCCTCTCACTGCAACTGACCGGAAAATTGGCTTCAGTTGTGATTTAGGTCAATGGAAGTATAGTGAGAGGATCTTGCCGCGGAACAAAGGTGGCCAATTCTTCGTGGCGCCATTCCCCCCCCCTCTCGCTGGCGATGGGGCAGTAGCTGGCGTGCATACTGCACGCTCTGCTGCCCGCCTTGCAAATAATGTAAATAGATCGATAAATATCCTTAACCATGGATCGTGTCGCGTTCACCCTGCCGGAGATATGCGGCTTCTTGCCTCTACCAGTGTTTATTTATAATCTGCAACCACCAGCAAAAATCTAAGGATATTGGCGTGACCAGCTACGCGACCTGCCCACCCTCAGACGCCGGGCTGTGGAATCTCGAGTATGTTCTCTACATATTGTTCTTGGAGGCAGCGGATGTCTTGCTTGAATGGCTTTGCAGGCGGTCTTTTTTCGGGATGAATGACTTGCTGGTTTGCGGGGCGAAAGGCTGATCGTAATTTAGAGTGACCAATTAGAGCTTTATATATTTAGTTTTAAACGGATCAGAACCATGTTTCACGCGAAACAAATAGTCTAATTGTCGGTTAGAGGTGCGTTCTTTCATTTAGTAAAACAATAATTTTGCTTTCTTTGCGCCTTTAAAGGGGTACTGACACGAAATTTCTGTATTATGTTTTTTGTTCGCTGTTATGGGTGCACACCAGCCCACTGACCACAGAATGTTACATTAGACGGTCGGTCGCAGCGGAAATGATTAAAGCGAAGCTTTAGTGTCCGTCCTGTTGCCAGTGTGCGTTAATACGCCCCGCAGGAAAGCCAACTTTCTCAGACGATGATGATAAATGGTCGTGGGTGAAGTGAAAGAAACAATTACACCATCTTCCCGTAGGGGACCCCTGAGGAGTATACAAAGCAGCCAAGGGGTCGATTCAAGTGACCATAAGTTTTCAATTCGTCGTTTCCGTTAGGTTGAGGTACGTAGCTACCGTTATATTTACCGTTTGGTTTCCATGGTAACTACCACACTTTTCATTTACCGGAACTACGAAATGGGACATTGCGTTTACCCCGTGGCTGTTTCGCATACTACTCAGGGTTCCCCTGTGGGAAGATGGTGTAATTTTATTGGAGGGGGGGGGTGTTAGAGTGGAGAGGCATTAAAGAGAGAGAGAGAGAGAGAGAGAGAGAGAGAGAGAGAGGGAGAGAGACGTTGTACGTGGTATGAATTTCTTTATTTAAGCATTATCATCATGTTCAACGTAGGTGACCTCGAGCTGTGGTTGGCGTTCCGCTTTGGTTATGACCGCGTTATGGTCTGTGAAATGTACGGTCAAGGGCTGTTGTAGTGGATGAACCCTAAAGTTGCTGAAGATGAGGTCGATGCACGTTCCCCGGATGGTTTTGGGCTGCTTCTACTCACGGCCCGCCGAGATTCACCGACGCACGTCGCTGCCGACGACGACGAAACGTCGAAGGCGCGTGAAGCGTGCTCGCCTCGTGCCGGCCCAGGAAGACACCGGCAACACTGTCGCTCCAGGAGGCGTGTTTCCAAACCCTTCGCTGCACAGAGCACCCAAGTGACGTGTGATGTCACTGCGCGCGCTATACTTTTGAGCGCCTGCCAAGGGTAGCCCACCGTTCGGGATGTGTGGCCACGATGTAAAGTACTGACTACCGGCGATGGCGGCTTGGGCTCGAGCCCCTGCAGGTCTATGTCTTAGTGTTTTTTTGTGTTCCTTACTTGTTTTTTCTAAATTAATTTTTTTCGAAACACTAATCTACGCGTTGTTTTTGTTAATAATAGGGATTTTGTATACTTTATGTCGCTTTCGGTTTGAGGCGCAGCCAATGACACATTTAATAACCGTTCTGCATCGCGCTAACACACATATCACGCGGGTGCTCTGTGCAGCGAAGTGTTTGGAAATACGCCTCCAGGAGCCATTAAAGGGTAAGACACCACCAGTCGTTCAGCAATCCGAGCATGCGCGGTGGTGGTGTGGACGGCGCAACAACGACAAGGGAGGGTCATAGCCCCGACCATGAGATGCTTCGCATCTAAAAAACGCTTCCCGTGGCCGGAATAGAATTTGGGTCCCCCGCGTTATGAAGCCGGCGTCCATCCGATCGCTCCATGTCAACACGGTCAAACCGGTTTGGAAAACTCAGACGACGACCAACGAAACCGCCATGAGAAGAACGGCGTTCTCTGCGCACCGAAGGTTGTTAGCCACAAGGCTTAACTTCCCATTTTGAGGTTTAGGACGGTATGCCTGACGGCACATCTTGGGGTTTAACTCCTAATACCGGCACGCACTAAAAAAATTTCCACTGAACGCCAAGCAGCAGGTACCTTTTCGCGCCGTACACCGCAAACCCAAACATAAGGCGAGAGTAGTGCGTGGCTCCAGAGTAGCACATACCCGCAATGTGGTATTGGTCAACCAAAGAATTAATCACGTGAAAGCTTCGCGTTCAACCATTGTCGTCGTTGGACGGAGGGGTGCATGTCGTTTTGTTTACAGACCCATTTGCTGGCGTCATTTTCTTTTTTTACAAAACGAACACCGAGGCGGCCGCCATGTCAGGAGGACGCTCGTGACGTCACAGTTCTCGTCCACCACTGCCGGTGCAGACGCGCGCGCGCCCGGACCGCCTGTGATCGTAAACATCTCCACACGCCCCACCGGCATGACGTAAGTTCCAAAACCCGTGACGTGATGCACACACCGGAGCATCGCGCTCTAACCGCAGCCGGCGCGTGGGCATGTCACGGGGGCTCCCATGTGAGCAGTTTGAGGCCAGGAGGAGCAGCTGGCGTCATGCGAAAGGATATCCGTGCTAAGCTTTCTTGTGCTCGTAAACCCCGTTTAAAATATGGTATACTGAACGGTTGCTGTTGAAACTTGCTGGTTGATATCTCCATATAAAAAGGAAGCCGTTTACATAGTTATCTAAGCTTTGAAATTTCGTCTCAGTACTCCTTCAAGCTCTCGGAAACTTCTTTCCAATGAAAAAAAAAAGGTATATCCGCCTGTCGTTCATAAAAGTGGAATATTTTAGGCATATGCGGATTATGGGAATGCTGTTAGAAGGAGCAACGGCTGTACGCATTCACACAGTTTAGAATGTGGCTAGAAGATCTGCGTAGCAGGTAGGGTTATAGTGACCGATCAGGCAATAGGATCTCCGGAAAACGCACCTGGCGGGACATCTACTGCGCGTCCAAGTGAAGGTAATGAACTCTCCAGTTGACCTGGTTCATATTCATTGACAGATTACAAGGCTTGAAGGTATCATCCACGCAACTTTGAAAGTGAGGATGCTGCAGTGCATAAGCAAGGAAACGTGCTTAGCTTGAGACAGCACAGCACATACATAGCTTCTCACCTCCAACATACCCATTGCAGACGTATTTAAACGGCCGGTCAGCTCATGATTGTTGTTCCGACGTTCAAGCACAATCTCGTGCTGCCGGAAGACTTCATATAGGGACATCGAAGGGGCTAGGATAATTTTTCCAACTTAAGAGATTCAGGCCTTCTATCTATTCGCCATCTTATTGTTGCCGAGAATTCGGCCGTCAAGCAAAGTGGCGGCATCTCGTGCTGACGCCATCTGTTTGCAGTTCTGCAGTATGCGCTTATCACATCGTGGCCTGTTCTTGTCAAGGTACTTCATTTAGACTGTACTTTATAACTCATACTCCTGGGCAGTTAAGGCTGACTTCAAATTTCTTTCTTGAGTTCGATTTTTTTAAATCTTAAGCTTCCCTTTATAACTCAAACTACTAAAGAGTCAGAGTTATTTTAAAGGGACGCTTAAGATTAAAAAAATCGAAATCAAGAAAGAAATTTGAAGTCAGCCTTGACTGCCCAGGTTTCAGGTTCTGTAATTAACACGAAGTTTACATTTATGTAAACTGGCCCTATGTGCAAATAAATTGTTGCGCAAGACGCCGCCCACGAAGCTAGGTGTTCACGAATGAAAACGAACGCAGCCATATTTCCCGTGTTCCGTTCTTTCTGTAGCAAGCGGATGTCTTTTTCAGCTATAACTTGCCGAATTTCGAGGCAATCTTTTTACAAGGAGGAAGTTTTTGCCACATTGTATGAGTCCACTTCGCCACTGACGTGTTTCTCTTTTGCATAGCCTTTTGGAATAGACTACCGAGGGGCAGAGGATGTAGCGGAATAAAATGTCGCTTTGCTGCGGGCGTCCCACGCTTTTGCCACGTGAAAGGAGCAAGCACCGATCGACGCAGACGCACGATTATTGCAGTAACAGCGGCATGCAGCTGTGCTCTCACGCGCGTGCCTGCACCCGAATCTCTCCGTCTGTGAGCGACCACGCCTGCCAGGGGGAGGAAATGAAACAGCACGGGCTGCAATCGGCGTCACCTGAGGGGAGTATCCGATCAAGCATGGCCGATCCCGCTGTGTACGCAGCTGGTATGACACTTCTGGGTTTCGCCTGCCGGTGCATCATGATTTGTGCGCAGTGCCATAAAGGTGGACGCCGTAAGAGTTTCAGCACTGGATTGCGACTGAAGAGCAAAAGAACTGGTGATGGACTGGGGCACATCGGGAGCTACTAATGGCTCAACCAATTCTCAGCAGTATTTGGCAAAGAGAATGCACAATTACGTTTAAACCGGCAATGGAGTTACCAATGGGGGTAACAGGGCGAAAACTGGATAAAAATTTCTCCCACACCCCTGTGTAATGCGACGCAAGGGGGTTCCGTTGTTGTTTCCGTTAGGTTGATTCTCTCATCGGAAACGTGCCGTGAACCCCTGCCGCGGCTATGACGCAACGTGGCGCGGCTATGACAACACAATCCAACACAATCCACTTTAATCCAATCCAATCCAAATCTAATCCAATCCAATCAAAGCCAAGCCAAGCCAAGCCAAGCCAATCTAATCGAATCCAATCCAATGTCGCGAGAGAGTTGTGTCTCTCCCGTTTTGTGTTTTCGTTTGGTGTTTTCGTCAGTTTTCGCGTCCGCACCCAAACGGAGGATCACAAGACAGCTTGGGCTACAGACGCCCAATTTGCGAAGCCGTATGCCGCCGGTTCTATCGCGTGCTGACGTATTCCAGATTGGGAGAAACGTCAAAGCTTGCGGACAAAATCATCCTGGCCCGCCATTCATCCCTCAGGAAGACGATAATATAGATGTATATGAACATGATTACCACTACCACGGTGAAACGCGACGGCGGAACATGTAAATAAACCATTTCAAACTTAATCCAATTCGTGGTGGTGTGTCCTTCAGTGCTTACATAGAAACAAAGCCTCCAGCTCCGCTATGGTTCAAGCCTTGTGCGACTTAGTGGTAGCTTCGACAATTTTTTTATTAGGGCAGCCTTGAACTACAACAGCATGTACTGAACGCAGTCATTAAAATAGTAATTAGCGGGTTTACGTTAATACGGACCTCTTGTCCGAGGAAGCGCACGACCTACGTGCGAAAGCAAGTTTGGCGTGCGTGTTTCTTAGCTTTTCCCGAGTAATTTTTTTAACATAAGAACGCCCCTTGCGTGTAGCTGCTTGAACTACTAAAGACAGGTTCTATTTATTTTTTACAAGTACCTTCATCGTCCATTGAGCATTGTTGTAGGGGGTTTACAGCATAAAACAAAATACAAATAGCAAAATAAAACCAAACCAAAATCATACATAAGATTCCACAAGAGTGGAACGGCTTTGTATCGGCTGTGTAACCAAAGGACCAGAGCATTTAAACCACAGCATTGTGACAAAAGTACAAAACAAAGGAGTGCAACGAAAGCTGTAATTACACATATCCAAAAAAATAAACAAGCAAAAGAAGTACAAACAAACGTTAAATATATGGGTTATTCCATCGACTCAAAATGCTGTTTCAGTGGCTACCCGACGCGGTAGCACAGTGGCTAAGGCATTGTGCTGCTATGCACGAGGACACGGGTTAGATTCCTGGCCGCGGCGGCCGCTTTTCTGATGGAGGCGAAAAGCAAAAACGCCCGTGTGTACGAGATTTCGGCGCAGGTTAAAGATCCGCAGGTGGTCAAAATTAATCCGGAGCCCTCCACTACGGCGCGCCTCATCGCCTGCGTTATGTCGGCGCGGTAAACCTTACAATCGAATCAATCAATCAATCAATGGCTGGTAGGAACTGGGCATCGGAAATTATTAGTGTTTGTAGCACGACTCATTGGCTAATGCGATTTGTACAGAAAGAGTAGTTAGAGACATCCAATTAACAGGTATGTTCTCTAATTTTATGTACGTAATCCTCTCCCTCGGACATATAACTAGAAGTCCGTAAATACCGTTCTCTATTTATTCCAGTCTTACCATGGTATATATTATAAAGTTTAGGCCTTTGAACTTTCTGTCGTCCAGAAAGGGGTTTCCATCCCAAGGCCTGTACAATTTCAGAACTGCTTATTCTAAAATCGTAATTACCTGTTACAAACATGGCAGCCCTTTTTTGCACTTTCCAACTTTTCTTTCAGAACGTTAGTGAAAGTGTCTAAAGAAACACAATCATACTCTAGGATCGGGCGCACATTTGTAATATACAGAGTTTCCTTGAGTGGTTGCGAGGCGTCGTTAAAATGTCTTTGGAAAAAAAATTAAATCAAGCGTGAAGCCTTGGCTCTGATTAAGTCTACGTGAATGGTCCAATCTAGTGTTGCCGTTGATGTTACGCCAAGATACTTAACTTGATCTACCTTTTGTACTGCGCAGGAATTTCAGTAATACGACCTGGATACTACCTTTTTGTTAGTAAATTGCGCATGAAAACATCTAGTTAGGTTTAAACTCATTTGCCACCTAGCACACCAAGACGCAATCTTATCGAGGTCAGACTGCAGTACTGTGGTGTTATCAACACACTTGACTGGGCAATACAAAACACAATCATCAGCATTAAGCCTCACTGTAGATTTCAAACCCAGTGAAAAAAATCAGTGATAAACATAAAAAAGAAGCGGACCCAGAACAGACCCCTGTGGCACCCCGGACAGCACTTCAGCTGGTGATGAAGAAACCCCATTTGTCACAACACATTGTTTACGGCCGCTTAGATAACCCTTAATTCAGTCTATGTGGGTTTTAGGAATACCAAGAAACGACAACTTATGCAGCAAAAGACTGTGGGGGACGACTTCAAAATCTTTTTAAAGTTCGAAAATACAACTGTAACAAGGTTTTCGTTCGCGCTGACCACCATGAACAAAAATACAACGTTTATTTGAATGCCTTGGTCGAAAGATAAAGCGATGTCATGTACGAATTCGGTTAGCTGTGCAACACAATTGAGAAAGACCTGCGTGAAAGCTATGTTGAGACGTTATCTGTTGAATTATTATGTTGAAGGTGTTTTATAAGGCAAGAACATATTATGTGTTCTAGTGTCTTGCAACAAAGGGGGTTTAGTGATACCGGTCTATAGTTAAATACTTTATCATTGTCACCGGATTTGTGCAAAGGCGTTATATTGGCTAGCCTCCACTCTCGTGGCAGTTTTCCACGCCTTATCGATACATCATACAATAAGACTAGAAATGGAGCGATGTGATCAGCACAACGTTCCAGGATGTACTTTGAAATACCGTCGAGACCACGCGCAGAGTGGGAATTCAGTTTATTACAAAATCTTTCTTATACCTGATTCAGTTATTATAATGTCATTCAATGCTGGTAGTGAACTGAGTGTCGTAACCGGAGATATCGGGCTTGGCGGAGAAAAAAACTGCTTGAAAATACGCATTGAAGCATTCTGCTCTACTCATATCATCTTTAAGAAATTCGTCATTATGCATGATAAACGGAATTCCACTGATGTCCTTTTTGTCACTTTTAATTTAACGCCATACTTCCTTTGGATTTGTTTTGATTGTACTATTAAGGGACGATAAACGCTCACACTTCGTCAGCTTCATCTGCTCCTTCAGGCTAGAGGTCAATCCTTTACCCTTTCTAATTAATTCAGCACTTCGCGTGCTACGATAATCTTTGTACACCCTAGCCTTCCGTTTAATTGACGCTCGTATATCCTTAATAATCCAACGTTTATCACCACGACGATTGGCAGTTACAATCTTTGATCGGACTTGAATGTTTTCCAAAGATAACTGTTTTTCTTTAAACAACGCCCACAACCTTTCGATGACATTGTACTGACAGCATTGGATAAACGACGGAAGGTATGTATCAAGTTCGGAATCGATGGCATCAAACCTGCATCTATCGTATGCGAAAACGTTTCGCGAGCGAGGCCTCCTCATTTCTATCTTTTTCCACTCTATGGTGGCCGCAACGACATGGTGATCACTTATGCCTGTAGTTGAGATAACCGACTTAAATAAATTATTACGATTCATAAAATGCAGGCCCAGAACACTATTATTTGCGGACCTCCGTCGTATTGGAAAGTTGACAAACTGAAAAATGTCATAAACTGTGTTAAGCTCGAAAAAAGCAGAATGAAGTTCTGACCGACTATTTTCAACGGGACGAAGATTGCACCATGCAACATTAGGCAGGTCAAAATCACCAGCCAGCATAATTAGTTCGAAGGAAAGGGCCGAAAGCGTTTTGTATAAACTAAACAAAGGTAACACACTAGACTTACTAGGAGGCCGATAAAAAGACCCCAAAACTAAACCGTTCCCTTGCGAGTTCTACACCATACAGATTCGGAGTTGCTATCTGCGCTCTTTATTGGTACGGTTGCTATGCCGTTTTGAGCCAGAATGGGCACCCCCCGGAGTGTGTATTTCGGTCCTTGCGGTAAGCTGTGTAGCCCGTTGAAAAAACTCCAATATCTGAAATATGTTCATCTAGCCAAGATTCAGTTCCAAAAACAACGTCGGGTTGCGGAATTCGAATTAGGGTATCAAACTCGTCAGCCTTATTCTTAAAACTTCGGCAATTGACAACAATAACTGATTGGGTCTCCGGGAGTTTCTTTTTGCGTGACAACGGTATAGCTCCCATCAACTGCTATCGTGTGCATTCTTTCACTGAGTCACTTGGGCTGTCGTACACGAACGATTTACTTTCGATTTGGTCTCCATTCTGCTCCTGTTGTATTTGGTTGTAACCGTCAGTTTGCTTCCCGTATTTCAGTAACTTTTGCTTTTGCTGGCCAGCTATTTTGGAATAATCTTCACCGATAGAAAAATCCGCTTCATTTAGTTCTGAAGCAGAAGATATGACTTCTTGCTTGTCCTTGAAAACCGCAAATTTCACCATATCTGGCCGGGGTTTCTCGCCCCTGACCTTGCCGATTTGGTGGGCACGCTCGATTGCGGAGGCTGGCACTGTTACACCCAACTTTTCTGCACACAAATCAATAACTTTCTTTTCCGATCCGTCTCACATTTCCTTACCCCCCTCAGACAGACCAAAGAACAAAAGAATGTTTCTATGCGACCGGTTTTCTATATCATCCTGATTCAATAAAACATCCCTCATGTCGCCAACAAACTGGCTTCTTCCACGCTTGATCATGCAGTAGGCAAATCTTCTGCCAACCCTTCGATTTCCTAGGTTCTAGTTGAGCCGCTGAAATATTGCTTACCGGACAGAACAAGCAGAGCCACGAGCACAGAAAGCAAGAAGCTCGCCATGTTGTCTCCTGAGAGGGCGCGGAATAGTCAATGCCTTGGCACTAGCCCGTCGCTCCGATAGTCATCCAACGTAAAGCAGCACAGCTCGCCTTCAGAGTGCAGCCATCTAGAACTGTTGCCACTCGGTTGTCTAATTGAGGCTGAGGGTTATTCTAGGCGTACCCGATCGAGGTATCACAGCCGGGTCAAGGTTGCTGGAGCCGTATATTGGCCTCCGGGAAAAGTGAGCGCACACATCTGTTCTTGGGCGCTTTGCGGCAGTAAAAAGACGTTTTTTTAACATCCTGTTCCCTCGCTTGCGATTAGTTTTCAGAAGAGGAAAGTATTTCACGGGAACAATAAAGAGCACTGAACGTGATGCGTAAGACGCGCCTTGCAGCCCGGCAGGTGAGCCGGAAACTGGTGGTGACACGAGCCGGCCTATAGGCAGGTCAACAATTTGAACAAGCCTGATCACGTCGACGGTGGCAGAATTAATTGAGCTTGCACTCGATTTGCGGGAATATTACTGGCCATTGCATTGTGAGTCGCAATGACAGTTTTTCAGGTGTGTGATGCGGAGCTCGAACCTGTTGCAGAGTGCGCAAGAGTATCTGAACAAAATGTTTTCATGTTTTTCAAGGGGTTTTTACTGAGGCTTCGCACGCCTTTCATCCCATGTGCATCACATGTGCCCGTATGCACAAGTGAGCTAAAGTGGCGCGGAGGAAGGGGTACAAAAGGGAGCTCATGACAGAGTTTGGTTTGCCACCGTTGGAGTGTAAGACTGACAAGACGAGCCATAGCGCAATACTGCAGTGTACGAACCGCCAGAGACGGGCACAAAGAAGAAACGGTGCCCCAAAACGGCTCAGTGTGCGTCCTTACGACCAGCATAGTCATCTCGACGAAAATCGGACTCCAGGTTCGGATATCAACGCTGTTGAATGGTTCAATACACTCACCAAATGGTACAATCTACGGGATGTGCTCCTACGTGGTTTGTTTGTTGAGCGTACAGATTTAACAACCGCAGAAATTTTCTTGGACGTTTTACATAATCAGGAAATGAGTGTAACTTGTGTTTATTGGGCAACCAATAAATGCACCATAAAGCGGAAATCCGGCATCGGCGTTACCGAGAGATTGTTATAAAAATGCCGACGGCACAAGACAGAATAAACGCCCACATTGGGCGAACATATATAGTATCTGATTCAAATGCGGACCAAATAAGTAATGGTCGAGGCAGGCATCCGCCACCTACACCAGGACGACCCTTGGCTCTAGCTGATGGTAGGCATAGTTAATGCATTGTGCCGTTCGATTTATCAATGGTATCGGAGACATCTACACAACTACACAAGCCTACTGGTGTAATTTAGGCATGATAAATACACATGGATAAACGCACCTTTCCAGCGATAGCGTAAATGTAAGACGGAATAGATCGACGGACCTACCCTGTTGATCATAATATTTGAGGGAAAAATGACGCAAAGAGAAAAAGGATCGTGACAAGAGTAATGAAAAGACTCAATCACACCACTGAATTCATTTCTGCTGCCGCTGTTGTCTGTACTGAGATGGCTACACGAAGCCAGGGACAGCAACGGCGGCCCGACTGGAGTAGTTCGTCCGCCTAAAAATTCGGGCCCACCCTGTGGGATGCCACGAAGTCAACTCGCCAAGGCGCAACAGCACGGCTCCCTAGTGCAAGGCCCGCAAGGGGTGGTCCAGCTGGAAAAGACCGTCGGCCCCTAGAAGGATGGCTAGTCATTTCTGGCCGCCCCGCCTCATCAATTTCACAAACCGGCGCCTACCACTATGTGCTCCAATCAGTGTTGTACACGTTCCTCAGAAACTGGTACGGAAGCTCGTTCGTCGTTCCTCCCAAATTTTGAAACGAGCTCCCGTTTCAAGTTACTTTATTGCGAAAGGAACGCGTTCCAGTTCCACTTCGAACATTGGAACGGGTCGTTACATTGATAATTCATTACATCACAAAACCCTAAATATTTGTACTGTCCAATAGAGCCGCTCGATTTCATCTCCCGCCAGCGTTCCAGCGTAACACAAATGAAGCTTGATCTTTCCCTCCACGCCGCCATATCACCTTTTTATCATTGCTCCCCAAATGTGTTTATAACTGCACTCGCTCCACATTACCTATTCAAATCGCATCAATCACGTCCCGAAGATTAAATAAGACAATTACGTTTTTCCCGTATGTACGGTTCCACACATGTGTTTAACTTCTCGGCGTTTCCTGTGGCCATTCGCTTGTGGAATAGCCTTGCTGATAGCATTGCTGCAGAGAATAATCAGGAAATATTTCGTCATCTTCTACACGAGCACTTTCAGAGCAGCACATATTAAGGCATAATCTTGTTTACTTCACTAGGCAAGGTGTTTGAAGTGTCTGCGTTTTTTTTTTTTCTCAATATAATCTTTTTTTCTTGCATTCAGTTCTTTTATGTGCGTGTCATGTGCACGCTATCTGTGGCAAACTTATTAATTCTTTCTTCGCATTTTCTGTCGGAAATATTACTACGAGAATTATACCTTTAATCTGAAGTGGTTTGTGTGCTCTGAACATTGTAGTACGTTTTGCGTTATTTCCCTGAAATGTACATACGCGTTTTTTTCTTGTTCTATCTCTGATTCTGCCTTGTGTGTATCGAAGTATTTAGTTCCCTACAATCTTTTCTGCCGAGTGATAGCGGCTTGCTCCTTTTGTAATTTTTATGTAAACCCCCTTAATCAATGCCCCCCGGGTCTGTAGGGTATTTTAAATAAATGAATAAACAAATCACGTGATCCACCCTCTCACTCTCACTCATACTCCCAGGTACACTTCAAAGTGAAAGTATAGCTCAGGTTGAAACCAATCAACTAAAGCAACTGTGAACGCTGGCCAACGGCCTTCGGGCGGCCTCTCTCAGGTATTGTCCATGCAGCGCGCGACGAAATTATTTATTTATTTAATTATTTATTTATTTATTTATTTATTTAAAGTACCTTACAGGCCCCTGACATGGCATTGAGTAAGGAGGGTACACATAAAATGTGCGACATTAACAAGATTTTCAAAAAGGCACAACAAAGAACCACAGTCCAAGAAAACATTATACAAGAAATTAGCCGTAAATACATATTTGTTTATTTATTTATTTATTTATAAATACTGCAGCCCCTATTAGGGCTATTGCAGGAGTGGACATAGAAATGATCAAGTGATAACAAGCAGGAACAAAAACATGAGCGTAGGGCACAAATTTGTGGTTCACAATACTACACAAGATACAGAATGAACAAAATGAACAAAGGCAAGACCAAACAAAGCAAGAGAACATGGAAATCTCTACTTAGCACGCATGTGATATTGTACTCAGAAACTGATCTAAAGGGAGCCCGCGGGTATCGCCGGGTAGCAAGTTCCAGAGCTCAATAGTGGAAGGAAAAAAACTATACTTAAACAAATCAGTTTTGGGGTGAAATGGCGTAATATTTAGCGCATGTTGACTCCTGGTGTGAACAGAGGGTGGTGTGGTAAACTGCAGATACCTGTGAAGCGACGGCAAGCGCGGCGAATTAATTAAGGTGTACAAGAATTTTAAGAATTCTGAATGGCGCCGAGCAGATAAAGGAGTTAAACCCAAAGGTGCTAAGTTGGACGTAGGCGAAAAATCGCGGTCATATCTTCGGCAGATAAAACGGACGGCTTTTTTTTTGTATGGATTTTAATTTTGCAATGTCGGACGCTTTGTGTGGATTCCACACGACAGAACGGTATTCGAGTAATGGTCGTACTAAAGTTTTAAATGCTAAGAGCTGTTTCTTTTGGTGCTACACGGAGAACACGCTGTAAATAACCTAATCTCTTCAAGGCTTTATTATATGTGATATCAATGTGCTTGGACCAGGACATGTTATGAGTGAAGTGAAGGCCGAGGTACTTATATTCCATTTTTCTTTCTAAATGACAACCATCGAATGAGTAGGGAAATAGATGAGCGGATGACCGAGTAGAAAATGTCATGCACACAGTTTTTTGCAAATTTACATTCATTTGCCAGGTTTGGCACCAAGTACAAAAACTGGAAAATGAATTGTTCAGTTTTGCGTGATCCTCAGCAGAAGTAATTTTTTGATAAATCACGCAGTCATCAGCGTATAGCCTAATCTGAGACGTTATGTTACCGGATATGTCATTAATAAATAATAAGAAAAGAAGGGGTCCAAGTACCGAGCCCTGCGGAACACCTGAAGTTACATCAGCGGTACTGGATGCCGTTGAGTTAAAAAGTACATACTGCGAGCGGTGCGAGAGAAAACTAGATATCCAATCTACGAGCAGCGGGTTTTTTAATATGTAGTTAAGTTTAAGTAAAAGTTTGGAATGGAGAACTGTATCGAAAGCTTTCGATAAGTCAATAAAAATAGCATCCACCTGATAACCCGAGTCAATGGATTCAATAACATCATGACTAAATTCGATGAGCTATGTGATTGTACTGAAACCGCGCCTGAAGCCGTGTTGAAACTCGTTTAGAATATTATTAGCTTCCAGGAATTCTACTATGTGTTTGTATATGACGTGCTCTAATATTTTGCATGAGTGAGATGTCAAGGAAATAGGCCTGTAATTAGACGGCGAGGTTTTGCATCCGGCTTTAAAAAAGGGGAGCACTTTAGCGAGTTTCCATGATAATGGAACTGTTGCTGTTGCTAGAGATTTTTTGTATATTACCATAAGGTAGGGGCTTGTGCATGAAGCATATCGTACTAAAAAGGTGTTGGGAATATTATCTGGGCCAGGGCTTTTTTTTAGTGTCTAAGTTAAGTATCAACTTTGGAATGCCTTCTTCAGATAAACATACGTCACCAATTGAGGGTGCAGGTTTGGCCAGGGAAAAGGTAGGTGTTTGCAAATTATCGATGGTGAAAACAGATTTAAAATAAGAAATAAATGCATTGGCTATTGTGACAGGGTCGCTTGTGGAAGCTCCATGAATGTCCATCGTGTTTGGGTCCGTTGAACTCGGCAAGATGGAGCTCCAAAACTTTCTTGGATTTGTTACCATCAGGTTTTTTATTGTCACTTGGTAATTGAAATCTTTGGCGGCTTTAGTTTTGGCTCTTAGTTCCTCTTTAGGTTTATTGAACTCATTTAATGACGGGGAGATCTGACGTCTAGTCGAACGATGTAACCTTTTTACGCGACGTGTCAGTTGTAACAACTCCCTCGTCATCCATGGCAACCGGACATTTTTTTTCTTAGTCTTTATCGGAATAAAGCGGGCGATACAAGAATGCACAAGATTTTCAAAGAAAGAAACCAAATCGTTGACGTCGCTAGATTCGCTAAGCTGTTCGAAATTTTCAAACGAGTCCTCTAAAACTGTCATGATACTGACGTCATCTGCGCGGTTAAAGTCATGATGAGTTGAATACAGAATACTCGGTGTGGGTACACGACATGAGAGTGAGACGAAAACGGCTTTATGATCCGAAATTCCCTCAGTGACAAGGCAGTTAAACGTGCTTTCTAAGAAAGTTGGGCTAACAAAGACTAAATCCAGAACTGCAGACTCTCTTGTAAACTCTCCAACAACTTGGGTTAGGCCGAGAAACAGAGAAAATTTCATCAAGGATGCCTTCACGCATAAGCAGTATTGTTTAACTGTGTTTTTCGACCTTGAGAAGGCATACGACACCGCTTGGCGTTATGGGATCCTTAGTGACCTCAAGTCATTCGGTGTTTCGGGTAACATGTTGAACACTCTTGTTAGTTACTTGTCAGACAGAACGTTTCGAGTAAGAGTTGGTTGTGCACTCTCAAAGGTTCACGTGCAAGAAATGGCGTGCCACAAGGTGGCGTGTTGAGCTGCACTGTCTTCATAGTAAAAATGAACTCTCTTGGTAAGGCACTGCCACCTACAATCTATTATTCCATGTATGTAGATGACGTCCAGATATCCTATAAATCATGCAATATGTCAATCTGCGAACGTCAAGTCCAGCTTGGTGTAAAGAAACTTGCCGGCTGGGCAGACAAGAATGGTTTTAAATTGAATCCTGTAAAAAGCTCCTGCGTTGTGTTCTCCAGGAAGCGCGGGGTCCATATGGACCCAGACATTACTCTTAATGGCGTGTCGCTTCCTGTGAACAAGGAGCACAAGTTTTTAGGTGTGGTGTTTGACGACAAACTCACATTCATTCCCCACATCAAGGAACTTAAGCATAAATGTCTCAAAACAATGAATATCCTTAAGGTTCTCTCCGCACCAATCCTATGGGTCCGATAAAGAACTCCTGCTGCGCTTGTATGCTGCTTTGGTTGGGTCTCATTTGGACTATGGCAGGGTGGTGTATGGGTCGGCGAGTAAAACAGCGTTACGAATGCTTGACCCAGTGCTACACTTGGGGCTTCGTCTCGCCTCGGGTGCTTTTCGCACTAGCCCTGTCGAGAGTCTGTATGTCGAGTGGGAAAAGTGGAGCCTTGAGAACCAACGAATCCTTTTTATCCTGTCTTTAACGATACATCAACATCTCTGCTCTTTGTAAATCGCCCATCCGTTCCTCTCCCCTTTTCACTTAGAGTGAGAGAGTGAGCTTCGGATCTCGGTGCTTCGTTTTTAGATGTATATAGGTCATCCTTTTCAAACAGTTTACCGCCTTGGCAAGTTCGCCCTGTGTCGTGCGACCTTTCTTTTATGAGACTTGACAAAAATCGGGTACCACGAGCTGCCATACTGCAGCACTTCCTGTCTTTGCAGTTTAAATACACATGTGCAGAATTTTATAGTGATGCTTCTAAAACCGCCACTATGGTGTCGTGCGCTGCTCATGGTCCAAATTTCAATGCAGCCAGAACCATGAGCGTGCACCCAACATTTTTTTCAGCAGAAGCGTATGGAAGTTTACTGATTGTACGACACATTCTTGAAAATCAAATTCCCAAATCCATCATCTATACAGATTCTTTGAGTGCTGTTCGCGCACTGTCATCGCACAAGCCCCCCAAAAACCACATCGTTAATCTTGTATTCAGCACTATCATGTCCGTGTATGCACAAAAGCATCAGCTGGTCCTCTGCTGGGTCCCAGGACACGCAGGGATCGCTGGGAACGAGTTGGTAGACGAGAGGGCAGCTGCTGCTGCACTCAGGAACACTGTGGACATTACAACGATACCCTACACAGACCTCAAGCCACACATAAGATAACACCTGCGAAGAACATGGCAAACACACTGGAATGAACAGACAGACAACAAACTACATGTAATAAAGCCACACTTGGGACAGTACACAGCTGACTCACACAACAGACACACGGAAGTCACCTTGGGTAGGCTGCGGATAGGGCACACCCATGCAACGCACTCGTATCTGCTGACGGGATCTTCTAGACCCCAGTGCGGCAGGTGCGGAGAGGCCCTATCCGTAGTGCACATGCAAGGTACTTCACACAACACGACACAAACACTTCATTGAACTCTACAGACAACATATCCCACTACATCCATCGCTGTTTCTAGGTGACGATGCCATTGTTTCTGTGAAACGTGTGTTTGAGTATTTGTCAGACGTTACGTTTTTAAACCTCATTTCCTATCACGCATAATCAAATCAAATCTGGCCCTATACACCAGCCATCACCATTATCTTTAACTGATTTTACTATGTTCGGTTGACACGTTTTTTTTTACTTACCCTTCTGTGGTAATCACTTCTCTTCATTAAATAACCTCTTCTCTGGCGCTCTTTGCCCTCGTTGGCTTTGCGCCATTAAACAGTAATCATCATCATCAAGATCTTATACAGATACCCTTCCTCTGAAGGTATATGTTGCCTTCAAAAGTACTTGCCAGTTTCTATACAGAAACGATTCCTCTGACGGCATCTGTCGCCTTCCCATCGCGCGAGCTTCGACTGGCCAAGAGTGCCAGGGGCCTAGCGCTTTGTGGCCGAACAAAAGAACAAAAAAAATCAACATGCGTATTCTTCTCGCCCTTGAACTATGTTAGCCAAGATCAGGGTGCTGGGGTTCCAGATCGAGTGCAACCGCCGGAACAACGACACGGTCACCCGACTGGTAGGCAAGGTAGCGGCCGCAACGCAGCTGGTCAAGCGAGTGGCGAACAGAAGATCCGGGATGAGGGAGGACAGCCTGCTCAGACTTATCCAGTCCTTCGCGATAAGTCACGTCGCCTACGCGGCGTCCTTCCTCAACTGGTTGCTTCAGGAGCGCAACCACCTGAACGCGGCCATGAGAAGGCGTACAAGGCAGCCATAGGCGTGCTCGACAGCGCGTGCACGGAGGAGATCTTCCAGCTGGGAATACATAACACGCTGGAGGAGATCATGGAAGCCCAGAGGGTCGGCCAGATAGAGCGGCTCAAGGGTTCGCGAACGGGGAGGACCATTTTCGCCCGGCTCGGAATGGAGGCGGCGGCCGACCCTCGGAGCCTCGGCAAGCAGGAAGAGGGCGAAGTCTCGGCGGCTCCCCCTAAACGCCGTCCGACTGTACCCGTTACCCGACTTACAACGCGGACAGGAGAGCGGCCGGAGCGAAGGCTGTGTTGGAACATCACCTGAACGTTCCGGGCACCAGATTCGTCGACGCCGCGGAGTACGGCGACCGCCGGTGCTTCGTGGCGGTAGTGATACACAGGAAGACGGGAGTCGAGGTGAACGCCGCTAGCATCGTCACGAGACACGCGCAGCGAGCGGAAGAGCTGGCCATCGTCCTGGCCATCGCGGACCCAGAGACGACGACGGTGCTTAGCGACTGAGAGTGCGGTGCGCAATTTCGCCAAGGGTTAACTTGGCTGTGCTGTGAAGCATTGCGGGTGCTCGAGCGGGTGAACATCGATGGACGCAAGGTGACAATCAAGTGGTTCCCCGCCCACGCGGAAAACGAGGTATCGGAACTCGCCACACACCACAACGAGAAGGCGAACGCAGTCGCGCGAGGATTAGCTGGCCGCGCGGCAGCAGTGGAACCGTCTGCAGAGTGGTGGACCGAGACGAAGGAGAGGTACGATACCTTTCAGGGTATCGCCAAATGCTATTCAAATAGTACGAGGGTGCTGGCACCGCCTCACCCTGAGCTAACTAGGGAGGAAGCGTCCACTTTGTTCAGACAGCTGCAGACAACCCTGCACTGATGACCCCGGGCGGCGTATTCCCAAACCATATCCCGTAGGGGCCCAGGCCAACCACACCCCCTTCAAACGGCGACGTCACAGCGTGACGTCACTTTCTCTTCGTGCACCACTTCATGCGACGTGGATTTTTTTTCTCCCTCGTTTTGGGCAGCGGCCGATGGTTTCGCTCCGTGCGCGAGGCTGGGGCTGAGGCGCTGGGGAGCTGACGCACATTTAGTAGAAGTTAAAGGCCCAAGCATATGCAGCGTACTTTCGTTGTTTTCTCACGTGGCGACGCGAGCTGACGCGCGAGCAACGCTGAAAGCAGCGGAAAGCTGGCAGCGGCGGTCGGGTTTCACGTCCTTCTCGTGCTTTGAGTCATTCCTTTCCGCAGAAGAGAATCAATTTATTTTAAATACGATAGTCTTTCTTGGGCTACTTAAACCCAGAAATTTTGGTCTGTCTGTATGTCTGTCTGTCTGTCCGTCTGTCTGTCTGTAACTCGATTCAGCCACCCGGCCAAAGTAGAATGCTTACTGCGCAATAGTCTTAAATACTCACAGCCACATGTAAACGTCTAAGCACGGTTTATATGTTCATACTTCTCAACTTTGTTGAACAAGAACAAGACATTACGTAAATATAAGACATGAAGTTAGTACACAAGTGATATTTACAGTGTTCCTTTATTAAAAAATTCATGGTTGCTTGGTTGTTCGATAGCAAATGATATTCTACATCTACTGCAGAAAACCGCCGCCTCCTGGCGGCATAAGAAAAATCACGCGGCAACAGCAACAAAAGGTTACACTAGCCATAGAGTTTCTCATTACCTCACCTAGAGTGGAATCTGGCGCTAGTGTCAACGTCATTCGGCGGAGGCGCTCTACGCCTCCATGAGTGCCGCCATAGTGTGTAGTTCGGCCGGAAGTTCGGCGTGGCTTGGCCGGCAACGACTTTGTGGCTACGCAAATTGAGTTTTTGTTTAAAAAATTGCGGCCAAAAGTGCCGCTGTTAACAAATTTTATTTTGTATAAGACACCGTGTTAGAGGGCTTATGTTTCCAAACAAATTTGGGTGTTACAAAGCAAAAAAAAAAAGCAGAAGTGCTGCCTTTGTCTCACGCCACCAGATACAGCGGGCCGTCCCGGATTTATTTTTAAATTATTACATACTCCAAACTGGGTGAGCTTTTCTTTGATTTTTTTCTAATATTTTGCTGAAAAAAATGTTTAGATTGTCTGAAACTGTGCTCTTGCCTCCTCTCAATACAGTATTATTATCGTATGCTACGCGTTTCAGCAGGCGGTCGTGGGCAGAACAGATGCAACGTAGAGATACAGGAATGATGGAATCGCGTCGTATTTATTTGCTTTGTCCAAGCAGATATAAATAAACTTAGAGGCGAAGCCTATTACCGCAAGTAAGTCTTCAAGCACGCGCGATGAAATTGCATGAATGCGTTAAATGGCAAATAAATCCTGGCTTGTCGAGTAGCTATGTGTTGTCTCATTGCGCTTGGCCAAGGCAGTGAATGCTTCAAGGGGTAAGTAAACGCAGCGGCGGCGACGAGCGATGCGAAAATCGTAACTGAATGTGTGCAGAAAACGGATAGTGTGGGCTAACATAGCTTATTTAGTGGCTGTAGTGTGCGCGGCGGTGGCAAGCGGTATGAACAGGCCGCTGGGACCTTCGCTCGCTTTTTGCTGGCCAGAAGCAGCCCACAAGCGAGCGGCAGCGGCGATACAGTGAACTGTAGCGACGAGCGACGACGACAGAGGACATTGGCGGCAGTGTATTAATTTTTTTTCGCTTGTCGCTGTCACCCAGTACTCTCTGCTGTTGTACCTTTTGAGTTACGTTTTCGGCGTCGCTTGTCGCCGTCACTGCATGTGGTCACCCCTTCATCTTAAGAAACTCGCCGCTAACGCGAGCACATGCGTTAAGTGCTAATCACGCTGTTATTTAGACATATCTGTGATAGCCATTGAATGCCAGAAATTGGCATCCCGAAAACGGAAAAGCACACCGAAAACAGAACTAACAAGCACTTCAGAGCCGAGAAGCCTAATCCATAGCCCTTTGTACTAGCCACTTGCTGCCAATCCGATTCGCACACTACCCACAATTCCCATGTCGGCGTGCGATCGCAGCGACACTTTCCGCTCTAGGTAATATTGAGAAACTCTATGACACTAGCTAGGTTCCAAGTTCTGCTAGGAACGCACGTGGAGCACGGCCACGCGGCTCTATAAACCTTCTAGTCGGTCGCCTCCATTCATGCGCGTCTCCGCCGTACTGCAGCGCTGGCATCGACGAACCCGGCCTGTAGCAGTGGAACGCGGTAAATTCAAATCGCCTGGCGCAAACCTTTAGTGTGTTTACTTTGAATGAGCGCGACGATACAGGAACAGCATTAGAGGTGAGTGGGAAAGCAAATGGGGGCATTTACTTGGCAAATGTCTACAAAGACTATCGTCTTTTGACGTCATTTGCAACGAAAGTAGTAGATACGCCGCCAATTTTTTTAACTTTCGGTTATCGGCTGCGTTGAGACAAATTGCAAGCTATTTCTGTTCGAAAGTGCTCATTCATTGGTGGCTTGTTTGGTTTTCATCGGGGAGGTCGGGTATTTGCGATAGCTTTTTAGAGTTAAATAAGGGAGCTCTGGCTACGTCGCTTGTAGTATTAGCATGATGGAGCTT
This sequence comes from Haemaphysalis longicornis, assembly GCA_013339765.2. Taxonomy (NCBI): domain Eukaryota; kingdom Metazoa; phylum Arthropoda; class Arachnida; order Ixodida; family Ixodidae; genus Haemaphysalis; species Haemaphysalis longicornis. The sequence goes on from CM023453.1 coordinate 178,203,847, forward strand.
GGCTGCAAGATTGGTGCGTGACGACCAGCCTTATCAACGCCAGAATGCTAGCGGCGCATGCCATTCCATTCGTTGCTACCGTGGCTTGCGTAGGGAAGACCGAGGTTTTGCGATAGCTTATCTTGACTCAAATAAGGGGGCTGTGGTTGCATCGCTTGTAGTAATAGCATAACTGCCCTCGGATCCAAGATGGGTGCGTAAGAAACAAGCGTTACCACGGCTAAAATATCTCAAACATGACCTGGCGTGGTCGAGCGGTTGCGGGCTTGTGTGCTGGCGTTTTATTTTGAAAGTCAATGGTTCGAATCTTGGCGAAACCTCGTTTTTTTGCAATGAGGGTTTCACCGGCTTTTTTTTTCTTCTTCAAGCTAAACAAAGGGGGCCGAGTGCCTTGCCGTTTAACTTACAAGGTACGTTCGACGGTACCCTCAGTATCAAGGCAGCCACGAAATTTGCTTTGCTCACACTTTGAATACCCATGAAGCTGCAGTCGGTACATAACATCAAGGTTAAATCAAGTAGCAAGTAAAGTTGTGCTAACTGCTTTTTCGTTCATCATCCTATCTTACTTTATTCAGATTTGAAGGTAATGACACAATTATAAAAACGGATCAACACGCTCGCTGATGTTAACAGCAGATGAACGACCGACGTACGCGTGTGCTTTCGACCGATTGGGAGCAAACGTTCTGCGCTTCGGTACGGAATCCAAAAGACCACCCAAGATCAAAAAAACATTTTTGTCTACACTGTAATGATCGAGAGTGTTCGCTTTCAGGAACGTAAACAATGACCACATGTACGTGAAAAAGCGTCCGCCTGCGCGCGCACTTAGAGCAACGCGCCCAGCGCTAGCTTAACTAGGAACAGGATGGAAAACGAGCGTCTGCAGGCTCGCAAAAGAGTGCGGAGAATGAGAAGCGAGAACAGGTATGCAAAGGTATACTTCATGCTTGAAGCTTCCCAGCGCGTACGTCATGCTCGCGCACGGAGCGAAACCATAGACACCGCGAAGCAGCGCGACCACAAAAGACCAAAACAATTTTTTGTCTTTACTTTAATGAGAGTGCTTTCCGGAACGTATAGGTACGAAAAGGTTAAAGTCCTAACCACATGGACGCGAAATCACGCGTCGCGCGAGCGTCGTTCGGCGGCAACGCGCAGACACGGGTTCTTTCAATCGCGATTGAAGTGAATCGCGATCGAGTTTTCGAACGCGCTCGACGCACTCCCGCTGCTACACGGCACGTTTCAATCGCGATCGAGAAGTTTCACCGGTTGCATTCGTGTACGCCAGATGGCGCCAGATGGCCCGCTTTCCGCTGCTTTCTCGCGCTGCGTCGACGCCGATATCTGGCGAGCGTAGACATTCGGCGTTGCGCGCACGCCAGCTCGCGTTGCCACGCGAGAAAACGCCGAAAGTACGCTGCATGTGGTTGGGTCTTTAACTTCTACTTAATGTGCGTCAGCTCCCCAGCGCCGCAGCCCCAGCTTCGCGCACGGAGCGAAGCCATCGGCCGCCGCCCAAAACGAGAGAAAAAAAAAAAAACAAACCCACGTCGCATTAGTCGCGCTCGAAGAGAAAGTGACGTCACGCTGTGATGTCGCCGTTTGAAGGGGGTGTGGTCGGCCTGGGCCCCTACGGGATATGGTTTGGGAATACGCCCCCGGGCGTCCTGAAACCCATACAGGCAGAACTCTCTACGGACGACACGTGCGTGTTGTGTAACAATGCTAGGGCCTCGAGCGCCCATTTGCTGTGGGACTGCGAAGTGCGAGCTAACGAGGCGGCAACCAGGAGAGACCTACCGCTTTGGATCCAAGATGCAGTGCGCAGTTATGACAAGGACACCCAACTATCAGCCGCCCAGCAGGTCCTGGCAGCCCTCGAAAAGCAGCACCGGAGTGAAAGCTGCGGGGCGACGCCCTCCCTTACGGGGCAGCGGCGTCCAACCCCGTAGCGAGTAGCGATGGGGTGACGCCGCCGCCCCGTAAGGTACGGCGTCGCCCCGCAGCTTTCACTCCGGCGGAGGGGTGACGTAGGGATCAACGAGTGGCTACGTCCGGGCGCAGTGTAGTCTTGCCGGGCGCAGTGTAGTCTTCCTTCCTTCCTTCCTTCCTTCCTTCCTTCCCTGCAATAATGGTGCCCCCCCCTCCACCTACCCACAGGATAATCTTGCGACCCTTTCTTTTTGACGCGTATGCATTAATCTTGGTTCATACTTCGGGCCAAAAAGTTGAAACAAGTCGCCACAAAAGAGCATGTATCGGTAGTACCCCTCCAACGAACTAAAACTGTTGGCGTTAGTCATACATGCGTTAGTCATTAGTCAGCGCAAAGGAAACCTAAGACACATTTGAGGCAAAATATAGGTACTTAACCTGTAGCGCCGGTGTTCAATTCAATTAAGAATACACGCTGAGTGGGTTTTACGAGGGAGTAAAAAAACCTGCTTTCAAAATGGAGCAGAAAGGCCTCCGCACGCGCGAAATAAATGCGAGCACAAAAGTAGAGCACAGCCCTCGCTCGTGTCGTTCCCGGCAGAAGAAGCTGTAGATAAAGAAAAGGATGCGGTCTTGGAAAAGATGGCGTGCGGGCAGTGGGAAGGCGGGAAACTTGAAATCAATCGAACAAATCTCCATTGAAATCATTGAGAGAGGAACGAGGTGGGACAGGAAGAGCGGTGGGTGGGTAAGCGGATAAGGGGTTACGTGGAACAGTCGACAGACCACTATTGTCTTTCGACGACATTTTCTGTGAACCGAGCAAATACACTCGCAATGTTTACTATTGTCGTATTTCTATGTCTTGTGTTTTTTTTTTCACTATTGTTTTACCAAGTACCCCTACTTTTCAATATACAGATACTGCAGGCCCTTCACAGATCCGAACATGGCATAAAAATCAATAAAAAATTAATAAGAGTTAACTTCACAACGTATGGGTGTTTGTGGAACTTCACGGCATTGTACGGTTGCCGCTTTTCACTATTCTTTTATGTGTTTTGCTTTATGCTCTTTGTCTTGTCAAGGCGGCGTGCAATATGTATATTCTTGTTTAAATACGTTAGTTAAATTGTGCTAAATTGCTCATTTTTTATAGGTTATGTGTAATCTCCTTCGGCCGGTTATCTTCATTTACTTTATTGTAACGAATAAATGTATGAGCTTCCCCGATTGCGAATTTTAAAGCAATATTGTAAAGCGTTATACGGCTGGAGCTTTTTCACATGTTTCAGTTTTTTTTTGTTTTCGTGTAATGGGGACGGGGTATAGGATGCATATTTTTTTATTTTGTTATAACTTTTAATATTTTTTCAATCGTATTCTTTCTATTTTTCGAATATTTGCTTCAACAAATAATTTCTATTCGCACTACTATAACGATTAAAGTTGTTACTTGACCTTTGACAATTACGTATTTTTGTACAAATGTAAGCTTGCCCAGAGGGTTGGGGCTGCGGGGTATCTGTAAAGGAATGCCTTAATTAAAAGGAGGGTATGCCCAGTCGTCAAATCAGTTTTACCATTGTACACAGAAAGGCATCGGAGATCCCTGCCCAGTGGAGAGACGAGGAGCTCATCAGCCGGTGGTTGGCCCAGGAACACCGTTGTGGCCTTTACTTTGAAACTTCTCGCCTCGGTAGGTAACAACTTGAGTGTGGGGGCCCGCGGTACGCTCTGTCGCCACTTACAACCACCAAAATTGCTTAAGTCGCTGCTTCCGGGGAGTTACTATATTGAAATAAACACAAACGGCTTTACGTCGATAATCAGAGGTATAAGACTACCGCAAGACAAGAAAAATGTAGAACGCGTCATCCCTTTGGAAAATGCTTATATACTCACAAAGGGTTCGTCAGGCCACATCGTATTACTTGCAGAATCTATTGCATGCGGGCAAACAACACTCATAAAACCTCCTTCGTGATCGCAATGAACGTAACGTACAGGTAATATCGCTGAAAGTGTAGAGCGAAAACTGCGTACACAAATTAGGCGCCCTTCAAATGCAGTAAGCACGCCGAGCTCAGGCCAAAGGCCTGCGCGCCGACGAAGAGCCGTGCGAGGCTGAGTATAACGAAGGGCACTTACAATGCGTCTGCGAAGAAGTTTCCTATTTCCACATTGCTGTATTCTGCTGACGTTCTGTTCGTTCGAATTAGGTAGAAGCAATCTCGAGGGTCGAGGAACATTGTGTTCTTCATGTTGTGGTACACCGTGAGGTATTTTGTACCAACTCCAATAGCCTGCAATGCGTGGTACAAGTTTCTGTGTGGAGTCGATGCACTCTATAACACGAGTCGTCATTAAACACTTTGTTTAAGATGCTCAGTATTAATGTAGATGCTAATGTCAACTAACGATTCAGAGGTAAAGAAAGCCTTCTTCTTGGCACCAAAACTCCGCTATGATGCATATTTATCTAAATAATATATTGTAATCTTCTCGTAAGCATATTTGTCCCTCTTTAAAGTAATTTGTACTAACCTATGCATGTGGCAGGTTTTGTGCAAATACTTTAGCCGCGAGTATTCCTGATCAGAATGTACATTATTACTTTAGCGATGCGCTAAATGACTGTTGGTTCGCTTGCTTGTTTTATGGAATGATTTCGCGAAGAAGAATATTCTTAAAGCGTACGACTTAAAAAACTCATTGCTTTTGTAGCACTGAAGTGTTACACATTTTGTTCTAATTGCACTCGTACAGAATACACGTTTTGCACCTTTCGCACTTCTCTGCCGTGCAGGGCGAACGATCACATACCTTCTCCACGTCTGGACCGCACCTTTCTGACCCAAAAATGGCAGCTATGATAACAGGAAACACGTCAGTCAGTATCTTCATTTTCCTACGTTATTCAAAAATTGTTCCAGTGAATATAAACAGGGCGCGTTCTTCATCAAAAGGCGGTATCTTGGACATCATAAGGCACAAGCGACGAAGGCTAATAGGGCATGACTCAAAATTGCCAATGCGACGTGGGACTTTTCCTTTTGTCTGGTTCTGGGGACAAAATGTCATCTGCTATGATGGAAAGACTATTGTTTTGCAGAGAAAAAGAAGTAGCATCGGCATGGTGCCGCACAGCTGCGGTGTTTCGAGTCTGAAATCCAAGTATACAGAAAACGCGAAATATTTCGCACAAGTGAGATTCGCGGCGTAGCTAGAGCAGTGCGTTGCACAAGCGCGCACAGACTACTATTACACCGCTCGAAACAATGGGCTTAATGCTATGAAATTATATGGTATTGTCTGTAGTAAATGTTAAAAGCTAGTGACCATCTATAAAGCTGCTTCATTTTTATGCTTACGCAACAGTTCGATCTCACTTCGAGTGATAAGTATATACGCTCAAAGTGGGGCTAACAGAAAATATATAACACGTACGAACCATCGAGCATCATCTCTCTGTTATATCCAACCAAGAACTTATATGACATGCGTGTGAGTTACGCCATTCATTTTTTCCGAGCTCTGAAATTAACAGCAGCCTCGCCACGACTGTTCGGACGCTGGCATGTCACTGCTGTTCGCGGAGCGAGTTATGGCTTCTGCTTCATGAGATTCAAAACACTGGCTGATGGTTAAACGACAAGCGCTGCAGCTTAGCTGGTAAAAATGGTTGAAACTTATAATCATGGTTCACATCTGGCATGTCGGCTGAAAAAAAAAAAAAGCATTTGGAAGTGGATTCGGCGTTCGCCCTGTTCGCGGAATGACGAACTGTTTACGTAGAGCCAGTGCAAAAGAAATTCGCGCTGCTCGCCGTCAGGAGGAGGACGATTGAATTAATTTGGAGTAACAGTTTGTTTTGGTTCCTTGACGATGGGAGGTCTTTTTATTCCAGAAATCTCTGAGAGGTCGCTGCATGGCAGGCCTGTTTGACCTCGGATAGTTTTCTGGTGCAGGTTTGTTACCCTTTTTTTGTTTTCATTTTGAGGGAACATATATATTTTTTTGACGTGCTGTCTACCATGCCTTCCCACTGATCGTGGCTGAGGAGGAGACGGGGAAAGAGAAGTATGGGAGCATTCCCAGCTCATGTTGTACAGGGTGCAGGGGTCAGGGCGGAATTGGAATTGTCGGTGGTGGAGTAAGAGGTGGGGTTGATGGCGCGGAGGAGTGCGCAGTGCGGGTATGGCTTCGTTTGAAGTCGGTAGCAGGTGGTGGATTCTTCCTCGGTTAGCTTGTAGTGGGGCGGGGGTAGAGTGTGATGTTCGGTGCGGTAGCGTTGGAGTACATCCTTGTATGTTCTATGTGACAGCGGAATGCTGGGGGGGATGTCCTGTAGATATGCACGCGAACAGTGGCGTGAGCCGTCTCTTTCTCCTTAGTACACGTATTTTCGGGGTGCAGAGATTGTATAATTACGGGAGGTTAGGAATGTATTATTGGATGCGGAGGGCTGAGGGGGCAATAAGGCCGGTGATGTAATGCGGACAGGCAGCTCTAGAGTCGGTGACAGCGGTTATACAGCGAGGGCAATGGCGATTTCTTCGGTGGTTGCGGAATTTTCGGGGATGACAATTAGGGAGTTCAGTTCTCTTCCTTGATAATTTAAGGTTGTAACTGCGAAGGCTTGCTTGGAGAGGTGTTCGATTGCGTCAACGCACGGCGGGTCTGGACGCGCTCACAAGCTCTGCGCTCACTCGCCGTCAGGGCTGCCAACCTGCGAAGCCACTTTTCCCCTAGCTCAGATGAAAGAAATTCCCTAGATTTCCCTAGATTTTTCTGAATGCGGTTATCAGATGTTTTCTGTCAGGTATTCTGTTCTAGTTGCATCTGGGGCGGGAGCAGCTGGCTATGACTGGTTGCTTTGAAGGCCCTGTTTTAGCATGCACTAAAATATCTTTTAGATTCCTGTTTCTCCGGTAGGTAACCCTTGGTGCTTCCGGGAAAGTCTTTTTAAGTCGGTCGTTACTGGCTAAAATGGGGTAGTACTTCCGCAGTATATTGTTTACGTTTGGGAGGGCGTTTGAAAATTTAGTTATTAGGGCAGGCGGCCTGGCGCTTTCGTTTTGTCGCTGTTTGTTGAGCACGTCATCCCTTTTGAGATTAGACGCACGTTGGTACGCCTGATCGAGCGAGCTTTTGGGGTGGTTCCTGTTCATAAGGGTGGACTTGAGTTCGTCTAGGTGCTCTACGTAGTCACTGTCATCACTGCATACTCTTCTAAGCCTGGTGGCTTGTCCTACAAAGATGCCTTGCTTGCAGTGTCTCGGGTGATGGCTTTTATAATCTAGGTACTGCTGCCTGTCTGTAGGTTTTCTAAAAAGCGTAGTTTTAAGTTTGTATGTATGTATGCATGTATGTATGTATGTATGTATGTATGTATGTATGTATGTATGTATGTATGTATGTATGTATGTATGTATGTATGTATGTATGTATGTATGTATGTATGTATGTATGTATGTATGTATGTATGTATGTATGTATGTATGTATGTGTTTCTTGATCATTAAATCTGCAGAAAAGTCTAAACTTGTTTATTCTGAGTCAGTTTTGTCATCTCTAGGTTTATTGAAAGCATTGTTGGCAAAACCAAAAAACAAAAAAGCTAAATTTTGCTGATATCGGTGTGAAAATATATAACAAAAATGTAAAGAAATTCAGACAATTTTCTAGTAATGCGTAGCATTTTACTGCCACTTGTCTAGAGTGTGAGGTTTTTACAGCCAAACATGGCTATGAGTAGCGAAGACGTCGGAATATTCCATAATTTTAAGCTTTCTTTTGTTTCTTTTCGCCACTGATGTAAATACCTGCCATCATAGCGACGAGTTGCCTTTATTTAGCTAATTATGGATTTTTTTTCAGAAGAAGTAAGACCCACTGCAGAGTTGTCCTACTTAGGCTATTCTTACAGGTACTTCCAACGTTATTTCGAGAGCTTTTTCGTTTACTGTTCGGTTTTGAGGGGAGATGTATAAGATGCTTACTTTTGCTTTTGTCAGATTATTTTTGGGCGAATTTTGTTTTTCTGCTTTTCCATTTCTTGGTTTTCCAAAATTGTGTTCAACCAGGTATCTCACGTTACGCTATTATAGCGAACAACTGTTAGCTCCGCCAAATCTGCCCTTTTCTGGAAATGCAGGGCATTAAACGGTCCTAACGAGGTGGGGCACTCGGCGAAGAATGGTATGCATTAAAAAGGGTTTACATCTTCCTCCAACAGATCATGACCTTGGGAATAAAGTCACTCCCCACGATAGTCTCTAAACTGCCACATCCCAAGGCGTCATCTCGCATTGGTGTCCTGAAAGCCAAAATTTGCTCCGACTTGCTAGAACGCCTGCGTCGCCAAGGCGTTACAGCAGCTAGACGAATTCCGATTTCTGGAGACAACCAGGAAATAAAAATAAAGAATGTCATCCTTACTTTTGACTTTACTAAATTTGTAAATGCAGGCTTCATCCGTGTTCTCCGCTACTGCCACTGCGTTTATGGCTTCGGGCTTTCATAAAAAAGTGTCTGTTCGCATTCCGCGGCCAAATCAGATACTTTTAAATCTTTGACGTCCTTCTAAAGCGATATCCAAGCTTTTAATCTTTGTCATTCGCGACGTTTCAGTGAATAAGCGCTAGCACTGCTACGACGGTGGCGAAGACGCACCAAAAAGCGCGCATTTGAGGTCGTAAGTTTTTTTTTAACAAAATAAAAAAGGGGGGTAATAAAGCAAGAAGTTTTCTTGGTGTTACGGCTGCCGGAACTGACCCCGTGCCGGCCACTTGTTAGAAAAGGGGGCACTTGCTTAAAAATAGAGCACTTGTTCAAATAAAAACAAAAAAAATAAAAACAAACAAAAATCGCATAATCGGATCGAAACCGAAAACTGCAGAAACAGCTGAAATTTCGACCCATGCCATCGCCATCTCAAGATGGCGCCAAGCTTTTAGCAACAATTTTGAGATCCGACACTTATCAGCGCGCTTGATAACAGCAATGGGAGCGCGGCAACAAAGGTGCGCCGCTGCCACGGCTACGCGTGAAAAAGCGTGCGCGCTGTGTAATTTATTTAGAAGTAACAGAGTTCCGGTCACAGCACGAGTAAACTGACAAGAAAAGTCGTAGGGGTAATTACGCGAGAAAAACACCGTTCGGGCAAAAAAAGCCCGCTTAAAGTGAAATAACGCGGACGCCTGGTAATTTGCTTGGATGGCGCGGCTGAGATTAGAAAAGATTTCTTTTCTATTTAGCCCTCTCACAAGACATAATATAACCATAAAAGTAAAGTGAAATGCTTATAAAAGTTTTGTTACAACATGGATGTTCGCACATTCAAACACAGCCTACCGAATTTCTTGTAAGCGGCATATCAAAGGTCTCTTTTGCTGCTGTGTTATTTAACCGAAAGACAGACAGGGCTGCATCATAAACACTACAAAACAAGTTTTGGACGGCTCAACATGTTAGGTCTTTTATCTCAACGGATCCTTTGCCCAGCCTCATGAAGAGTTTACGCCCTAGCGGCACCTCCCAGGGTGGGCGCTTTAGAGCCGCTGCCGGCATCATGATCGTCCACGCGCTATTCTGTTGGCTATTTCGACAGTCTGTACCCTCGGTGGAGGCAGAAGTAATTGCTTTGTTGGAGCGCGCCCAACTTGCGTCACCTGCAGAGATGCACCCGTCGAGGTGAGGCAGTGAGTTTTTACTATAGTGACCATTGGGAGATCATTGCACCCACCTTGTTGCACCCGCGCGGCACTGGGCCAGTGACGGCAGCCGTCACACCAAGAAAACTCTTTTGTTAACCTGCTTTTTGTTCTTTTTTTGCTTAAAAAATGCATGCCCATGCACGCAAAGGGGCGCTTTCTGGCTGGTCTTTGTCACAGGCGTAGCTGTGCTAGCGTCTATTCAGAGAGAGACATCGCTAATAGAAAATAATAAAAAAGCGGTGCAGCCCCGTTTGCAGGGTCATAAAACGCCGCGGGGAGTCTCTCGGCGGCCTCGCGCTCACCCCGCCCTAAGCGCACTCTAGAGTGTTCGATTCACAAGTCGCAGCTGCTTGGGACCATTGTGCGAGACCACTGGCCGTATTTGGGTCCACGCGTTTGGGACCCCTGGTCTAGAGGCTTCATACAGCTGTCAACAGTGCTCGAACGAGGTCGAGGAAGTAATAAATTTCATGCCCCTCCACACATACGACGACCCCAACAATGGTGGCCCAACAATGGCTGCCCTCACACCAGCCAGCATCTTGGCCGGCAGACGTCTGACCACACTGCCACTGCACGAAGAAATGTTCTTGGAAAGCCTCGCGACTTCGTTTCGAGGGCTGTGGCCGAAACGAAAACAGTAGCTACATCTGCTCCTGAAGGTTGGGTGCAAGGAATACTTGGGCGAGCTTCGTTCGGCCTACGCCTCAAAGCAAACGATGAGGCCCACCGTACAGCTCGAGCTCTTGGGGGGGGCCCTGGCTCTACCACGGACAGTTCGTACCGGGACATTACCAGACTTCCGCCTCCTCCGAAGGATATATCCTCCCCCACACCCTTCCCTCACCCACGAAGCCGCTCGCCACTGGCGGCTACTACAAACCCACACAACCCCCTGCCGATCTCTACACCGATCAACCCCAATCTCTACCCTTCGCCGCCCTCAATTCTCCAGCCGGATCCCGCTACCATTCCCTTTGCGAGTGTCCCCACGTTTCCCCCTTTCCTTCCCCTTTACACTGGGAGCGGCCCTGGAGATCCGCCCGGAAGTTTGGCACTATCGAACGGCGTTTTAAAGTCGAACAGCGTTTTATCGACGTTTTATCGATCGAAGCCGTTTTATCGAAACGAACAGCGTTTTATCGACGGACGTTTTTGCTCAGCCTTTTCATTTGGAAATTCTGCAGTATATTTTTTCGTTTCCTCTATGCTACGTAATTCAAAAAGATTGTCTCCACAGCGCTTGCTTAATATTTACCAAAATTTGTAGTATTTATAGTAGACGCCTTTTATTTGCTGCATGCTTTTAATGTTTTTGGGATGCGCAAGGTTTCTTTCCGTCGATTTCTTGTTCGGTTCATTGTGCAGGCGGAACTTCTATACCGACTCTCTGTCTCTGTATAGTCCCCCACCTGATCCGCAGCATACAAGCCATTGTAGCGTATAGGCTATATTGCCCTGATATGCTTCTCAATGTTTTCTACTCCACCTTTGTATAACCACATAATCATTTTGCCGCGTGTGTTTAGGTAAGTAACGCACTTCTTGGCGCTTGAGCAACCTCGTCGCGGTGGCTCAAGGGCTAAGGCGGTGTTAGTGACTCTGCGCTATGCTGCTGAGCCCAAGGTCGCGGGTTCGATCCCGGCCGCGGTGTGCGCTTTTCGGGTGAAGGCGAAAAGCGATAATCCCAGTGTGTCAAAATTTAGCGCGCGTCAAAGATTTCTAAGTGGTCAAAATTAATCCGGAGCCTTCAACTATACGGCATGACTCGTTGCCGAGGTCTTTCTTGAACGCGTTAAACCCCAAAATCAATCAAATCAGTGCTTGTGCGTCCAGTGTCAAAACTTAAAATTCGACGGCTAGTAAAAACCTGCTCCGACATATGTATTTCGAGCTCTTTTGATGAGTTTCCATATGCCGAGTTGGCTGTGACGGGTTCACCTGTGAGTTCTCTAGACTCCACCACCTCTGTTGGGGCCTCACTTTCATTGTCGGATCACCCCCCCCCCCCCCTGTTCCATTCATATAGCACTAATCTTTTAGAAGTTCTTGGCACGAGATTTCTCCAGATGCAAGCAATGTGACCACATGGTCCGCGTAGGAGTTGCGTGCAAACCACGTGACTTGAAAAAATGGGGAGGACAAGAGTTTTTATCACGTAATGATGAACCATGGCGCAAGGGATATATTTGGCCACACCAATCTAAATACACATACAAAGTATATTGCTCATGGGGTTAGGTTTGCTGTTATCGTATAGTGTCAAATTCTGTAATATAAACAAGGGGGACATACATGCTTGAGTGCAATCAATGAAGAATCAAAAATTTTTTAAAAATGCTAATAAAACAAAGGTGATCGAAAACACGGGAAAGTCACGTCAACATAGCAGGTTCTTGTATGTAACGCACGACAGAGACAATGTAGAATGGAGCTAACAGCAGGTTAGGTTAATGCATGGCCAGTTAAACAAAATAAACCCCGAAAATTATAATGAAAGCCGCCGAACCACACATTAGATAAAACGGATGTAGGTGGTTCGATAAAACGGCATTCTATAAAACGGCGTTCGATAAAACGGGCATTTTTTCGATACAACGGCGTTCGATAAAACGGCGTTCGATAAACCAAGGGAGGGGTTCCTGGGATCGGCGACGTGATTGCTGTGGAAGGCTGGGATTGTGAAAGCAGTGTTTTCCGGTCGAGACGGCAAAATCCGCCTTTGTGAGGACAGGGGGCAGAGGAGGAGGGGGAAAACAGTAAAGCATTCATTTCAGTTTCTATTCCCTTTGGAAATATCTTGTCTCATTCCGGGGATGGGGGTGGCTGGGGGTTGGGGCGGGAGAACGACTCCGAGATCCCACGGACAAACGTCGCTTTGGCAACGGCTCAAATTGGTCCCCGTCTCCGACCACAAGTACGAAATAAAAAGTTAACGAAGCGCTTTTAAAAACACCTCGACAACCGAAGTACTCCCACGTCCGTTTCCCCTTTCCTCCAAGGGCCTTCCGTCGATCCGCCACCTCCGCCCCCTTTTTCCCATTCTCTCTCACTACGCGGGGCGGTCAAGCGACGGCATTGTAGGCGAAAATAAATTAAGTTGACATTGAAAGATTGTTTCGGCTGTGTCGTCCTCCAGCTCTGTATATTATAAGTTCGGCCTCTCTGATTCCAACTTTGAAAAACAACTAATTCTATGCTACAATGATGTTTGCAAATACATTTCTTGCAGCGAGAGTGTAGCAACAAAAAAAAATAAAGTTCCTTATGATGGATAGCAAAACTTCGGTAATAAAAAAAATGAGGCGTACACAACGATTGTTGGTTTGGGCATGAGAGTGCATCACTTTAGGTTCCCCTCGTGTAGGCTTTACTAGGTGTAATTTTTACTACCTGCATGCCTTCGTACGTTTTTATTAAATAAGCGAAATCTTTTTAGCTATTACTTAGTTTTGTACAGTAACGGAAAAGTAACGACGTTACTTTTTTGCAGTAACTGTAACTGTAACTAGTTACTGTTGGAAAAATAGTAACTGTAACTTGTAAGAGTTACTTTTTTGGGTTGCGTAACTGTAACTGTAACACTGTTACTTTTTTTCGGTAACGTGCCCATGAGTGCTCATGAGGGCTATGTACTCATGAGTTCTGTATACTCACGAGTAGTACTCATGAGTACTGTGTATTCATGAAGTAATCATACTCTTGAGTACTCATACTCATGAGTAGTCTCATACTCATGAATACTGTATTCATGAGTACTCATACTCATGAGGTAGTGTACTCATGAGTACTGTACTCACGAGTACTGTACTCACGAGTAGTGGACTTACCCTGTACTCACTCGTCATCGTACTCACTTTTTTAATCTGGGTGTGTACTCACTCATCATCATACTCACTCGTGAGTTTGAGTACAAATACAAATGAGTGTACTAACGATTGAGTACGGCGACCTATGTTTGCGACATCCCCCGCTTCCGGTGCTGCTATAGGCCTCTTGCGCTGCCCAGGGGGCGCTGCGCAAGCGGCTTCCGGGCAGTACTTCCGGGTAGTACAAAGCTGCGCGGGTCCCATAGGATCGCGCGTTGACAGAAACAAAATGAGCTCGATGTTCGCGATTGCTTTGCGTCATGGTCACCAGCCCATCCCCAAACGAGTCCGGTCTCTTCCGGCGATCAACTTGGCATTAGGGGAAAAAGCTTTGCAGCGCTAAATACGTTTACAGCGCCGACGAAAGTGCCGGGACGGTGACGGCGCTCTCCCACTCGCAGGTTCACTGACCATTTGTAGTGCAGCTTCTAGTTTAAAATAATACGCTAGGTGACAAGGACTTTTCAACAACAGCCGAACAAAAAATAAGAGGGTCGCAATCGGCGATGATCGCGCTTTAAAAAGCCAGTGAGTCCGGCGGGCCGCTGGCTCGCCTGCTGCAGTGCGCCGCTCTTTTACGTACCTGCGCACTATGCGTGCACTTCATTAAACAGTGCTCGTTTGCGTCGCCGTTACGAATACATGGTGCAGCGTTAGCTTGCCGTTTTGTTGCGTGTCTCAGTGACAAAATACAGCAAGCGACAGAAGCGTGAAATCTGTTCTGCGATTACGAAATTAGTGGCGGTAAAACAAGGTGGTCGGGCGAACTGAGAGGCCGCTCGCTTTCCATGTTTGCTCTCACATTACGTAATTACGCTCTTGCATTATATATTCCCAGTTCGCACTTAATAGGCTAGAATGAGGGTCAGCAACGTTTTGAATTGTAGGGCCGAGTTGCGTGCAGCCGACACGGCGGAGGGCTGGACGGCAAATCGGGTGGGAGGGGGAGGGGGGAGGGGAGGGGGGCTTTGAACGCAAAAAAAAATAGTGAATTGCCAATAACATTTGACAATAATCTGGCGAAGTGTGAAGATGGGTGACAATTCATTCAACTGGACGCGGCCTATTCTTTCTTGTCTCGCTGCCTAACTCCATTTGAGGATAAAACTGGCGTGTCGGCGTTCAGATTGTTAGCGACGACCCCTGCACTAGAAGATAACCAACAGAGTCAGTGATGATCGTATGTAAATATGCGGGGCCGCGCGCCGTGTATGCGGCTGTTATGTTATGCAAATATAGAAGTACACATCTTTGCAGGGCGGGCGTGCGATTTGGTGCTTGTTTTGCGTCCTTTAAAGAGCCATGAAGAGAAAACACAAGTTTGGTTCATTCAAAAGATTGTCTCGTTAAAATCATACTGACACCACTTTAACGTAAACGCTCAAATAAGCTACATAATTAGGAAAAACGGAATGTCATGCGACCCACCAGCTCATTTCCGCAAACAGAACCTGTGATGTCACATGGGCTAAGCTCTGCGATTGGCGGACTGGCAGAAGCAGACGCAAATGGTAGAGCTTACAAACTGCGAACGAGCGATTTGCGCTTAATGAGGGCAATCTTACAAAGCAAGAGGAATGATGGGACAAACAAACAGGGAAGTTACGAAAGCACACATAAAAATAGAAGTACTGATGCGTTCTGCTGTTCGTACTGCGCACAGCATGCTTGGTTTAGCTGCACAGCACTACGGGGCTTGGGGTTGTCTCAGACGACACTGGCCGATTGACGCAAGCAACGGTGTCTTACGTGACCCCATTTGTCGAGCGAGCACTGTTTCAGGGAACGAATATTTTAACTCCCAGAAACAAAACAAGCCAGGTTTAAATGCGGGCAAAAACAAACCAACGCTTGCCACGGTATGGTGGCGCCATCTAGGTTACGGAAGGTAAAGAAACGTGGGAACAAACCAACACCGCATACAGGGTGAGACAACCTTTGAAAGGTCCCGTGCCGCCGCCGCAATTTGGGCCAACGGGCTCAACCGCTTTCCGTTTCCCACGAGACCTCAAGCGAAACAGACCAATATGATTCAAACTTCTTCAGTAAACCGCGTTGCGGCGATAATTTTAGCGGTTTTGACACAATGACTTGTCGGCGGCGAGCGAGCAACCGAACATGGCGGCGCCAGCGTTACGTGTCTCTTACCCTGTACGGTGGATGCGTGAATGAAGGTATCTCTAGGCTGCAGAGCGGTCGGTTCCCGTGATGTCACTTGGACCACAAAAACGCGATTGAGCGCGAGGAGAATCAAATTTTAACCTAAATTGTTTAATTCTCAGTGAATAAAGCACCGTTTGTATCCGGACAAGCGCTGGGGGCACTTGAAAAAACCAACTCGATTAGCCTTTAATTTGCATTGCGCAATACATGAAGAAAACGTTAACAGTAAAATGGTCAGGCCATGTCAGCTCGTCAATTCTTGGAAGCGTTAGCTACCAACTTTCCTTTGCGTTCGCTTGCAGACCTGGCGATACTGTCGTCGGCCGCGACTGCTCGCTCAAAAAAAAAAGCCGATAAATCGGCTTGTTTCAGCGGATATTATTTTGTTTTGCCTCTGCAACTACTTTAAGGGCTATTTCATACAGTATGCAGTAATTTAAACGCGCCACAAGGCGAATAAACTAAGTACAACCAACTTCACTCTGGCTTGTAATTGAAAACACATGGAGCGCGGCGAGGGTCGTCTGCTTTTGTACTACCCAGAGGCGTCGGCCACTAGGGGCGCTGCATGTCGCCAAAACTCCAGCGCAGGAGGCCTATCCGGACTTGGCCAGCGAATGTCACAACCGCAGAAATCAACCTTGCCACAAGCAACAAATAACCCAGCGCACGCGGTTCAACCCTACCGGAACGTATGAGCTCTCCGGCACCCGCTGCTCCAACCCGAGTCCAGCGAACGAACGACATTACACTCGTGCAGGTAGGTCCGTCAACGAGCAACGACACGGCCAGCGCTTGCGGCACGTCCGAGCCGGAACGTACAAGATCATTGGCGCCCGCTGCTCCGATCGAGACTCACACTACAAAACCCTATTTCGTACAAGAGGACGCAACCGCGAGCAAGCGGACTCGGGATGAACGGAACGCTTTCGAGCCTGCTTGTACGGGAGAGATAGAGATTTTAGCATTCTCGAAACAACGGGCAAAAGAGGAGAGCTTGAGCGACGACACGGACACGGCAAGAACGCCAACGAATGAGCCCGATCCAGACGAAGGCATCGAACGCCCTACCGATGAAGTGACGCTTACGACGCCAAGGAATGTGGGCCGAACAGACGAGACCAACTACGCCTGCTTCCCCACCACAACGGTTTCACTTTCGAAGCAGCCACGGCGAAAGCGAGCACGGAGCCGCAACGATTTTGACTTATCCAGCCACGCCACCCTACGACAACACCACGCCACCGCACGCTAAACGAAAAGCCAACCGGCTCCCGCACCATACGCAACGCACACCTCAATCGAAGCAACGTCCTCAACGCGCCGAACTATGCCATCCCTGCACACCGCAGCTCGCCAGCGGACAAAACGGCCATCTACGCTCCCACATGCATCAAGCACGCAACGAGCTACAGGAACACGGTCGCCGACGGAAGCGACGCGACTAACGCAACGCCCTAAACGCTGTCAAGTTTCAGGTACGATGAGGCGAATACCACGGCACACACATTACAAACAAGCCGATTTGATATTCACCGAAACTCATCGACACAAACGCCTTGTAACGAATTTCTAGTATACTGAACAACAAAAAACAAACGCCAGCATCGAGCAACTGCGAATAAGCGGACAGTGATCTGTATACAAACGGACGTCAATCTACGCGGCACTTATTGTGCCTGGGGTTATTAAGAATTTAGTTGAGTATTCATGAGTAATACAAATTGAGCACTCATGAATACACATTGATTACTCATGAGTACAGATTGAGTACTCATGAGTACAGATTGAGTACTCATGATTACAGGTTGAGTACACATTATTACAGATTGCAGCTGCAGAGAACACCGGGAGCTATCCAGCCCAATGCGGACGCCATTCCGAGTTTCGGCTTGAGAAGCTCGACAACAATACTGCAAAGAAGGCGGTGATATCAGCTGCGTCTGCTGATTCTCTTGGATGACGTCACTGCCCAACCACTACAAAGAAGCACCTTCCCGGCCTTCGGTGTCACTTGGCAGCGACGACGGGCCACGCGTGCAACCGAATAAGTTTTCATTTCATTTCATTTCATTTATTGAAGCCTTATGGGCCCGGAGGCATTACATAAGGCGGGAGAAACAATATGTGAGGTACTCTTCGTCACACAAATGGCCGAAAAAAAAAAGGAGAAAAGACGAAGAACGGGAACAAAAAACATCGCTCAGAAAGGAAACAAGCAAGCAGAAAAATATTCAAAATCATAGACTAGAAATAAAAGAGCAATATACATAAATAATAAGCATCAAAATGCATGGGTCACTAAAAGTTTGTTACTAACATGGTTCAACTAGCAAGTCATTTTAACAAAAACGATTTAGGTGAAATGCACTGCTAGTTTCTCGCGAAAAGTCGTGTGGTCAGCGGACGAAACAATACTGTCGGGCAGGGTATTCCACAGGGTTATTGCATGAGGGAAAAGGAATCTTTCATCGATGATGTGCGGCACTGAATGTGTGCGATTGGTTTGCTATGGTTGAGGCGCGGCGAGATTCTGGGCGGGGGTTGAGTCGAGGGTGCCTGGCTAGTGGGTGATAGTACAATAGTAGTAGTTGAATCATTTTAGATGAAAGCATCTCTTACTCGACCTTCCGTCGTCCGGCGTCCGCACCTCTCCTCATGGTCCGCTCTCCACGCCAGCTGTGATAACGCCGCTCTCCTCCTCGCCGCTCGGCTCCCCTCGTGCCGGCTCAGGAAGACACCGGCAACACTGTCGCTCCAGGAGCCCACCAGCTGTGATAACGCCGCTCCCTCCTCGCCGCTCGGCTCCCCTCGTGCCGGCTCAGGAAGACACCGGCAACACTGTCGCTCCAGGAGCCCTAACCAGCTGTGATAACGCCGCTCTCCTCCTCGCCGCTGGGCTCATCTTGTGCCTCCGAAACAAGGCTTTATTTTTTAACTCGTGGTGGCCCCACCAAAATGCCGTCAATGTGTGTATGCCCAGACATTACTTGCACCTCTTAATATTAACATTCCGTCCGTTATGCAGATGTCCTGGGAAGCTCTCCCTGTCCCCCTAACCTTTAATAACATCTTTCCTAACAATGCGAAAAGGCTGCCTACACGTCTACTAACGGGTTTGTTGAACGACTATCTGTCTAGCTTGGATACATACGTGGTTGTAGCGACTGATGCGTCTCAACTTGAGGAGAGAGCGGGTGTGGGGATTTTTCAGTCTACAACTCAACTGGTCGCTATCGATTCGCCTACCGGACTTCACCCCAATCTTCTATGCTGAGTTTATGGAAATAGTCATAGCATTAAAAAACTTACTTCCCCAGATATTAAATGTCGTAATTGTGTCTGATCCATTAGATGTTTGCTCCGCTTTGATATCCCCCAAAAATTCTGCTCTTCTTCGCACATTTGGTTTTTTAGTTCCTTCTCACTTAAGAGAAATCCGCTTGATATGGGTGCCTGGGCATAAGGGTTTATATCTGAATGAAGAAGCAGACTCTTTAGCGAGGTCATCACTCGACGGCCCTCCGATCGACATCTGTCCATTTCCCTCCATACTGGCCGGAGCACGGATCGTCGGCATCAACATCTGGCGAGGAGGCAGGAGGGTGCCATCACCTCCCTCGATGATTACGCCCATTTGGCACATGCGTGGGACTCCCGATGTTGCGAATCTCGCCAATGCGAGGTTACTTTAACTAGCTTACGTTGTAGAGTTCCGCAGCTCAACTTCTATATGCACCGCGCTGGGCTCAACCTCCTCTCGTCATTGTGCTCTTTGTGATGAACCCAAAACCCTAGAGCATTTTTTCTTACATTGCCGCGGCTTCTCTTCAATGAGAAGAAAATACCTCATGGAGCCAATTCACCGCCTTGGACTTACCCTTTCAATGCCGGTCTTACTGTCGTTTGGTGCCATTTCGCTTGGGTTTCCCCACAGGAATTTGGTTACAGCCGTCCACACCTACGTCTCAGAGACTAGGCGCCTACCCTGTTAGCCGCTCTTCTTGTACACAGACGAAATAAGAGCCTATAGCAAATTCCCGCATAGCCTTTTCTTGCAAATTTCTGGATAGTGCACACTTTCTTCTACAAACTCCTGTATTTTTTGTGCAATTATTCTGATCAACAATTCTTCTTTTCTCCAAAATTTAGTCTCCTAAATCGGTCACATTAGCCTCAATATATCTCCAAGGGGTATGCGCCACGTGGGTATCTCCAAGTGGGTATGCGCCACAAAAAAAAGGAACAACACAACAACAACAACACAACAACAACAACAACAAGGCTGCACAGATGAGAGCTCTCGACGCCGAACGTAACGGCAGCGTGGAGCAGCGGATTCCTCGCTTCGAGAACGAGAAGCCGCTTTGAAACGCCAGCGGCGAGTAGCTGATCCAGATGGCGTTCGGCAACGTGACAACGATTCGAAACGCCAGCGTCGAACAGCGGATTCCTCGCTTCGAGAACGAGAAGCCGCAAAACGTTCCCCACTACTCGATAAATAAAGAATACATTTATTACGCTACTACACGTGTCTTTACTCTAACAACCAATTAACACGCTACTACTCCACGGCTTTTGCATCCCCTTCAGGGTTCCCACGTTGGAAGATGGTGTAATTTTCTCGTCACAGGTTAGCGTTACCATGGGTTGTTTCGCGTTTCAGTAGCAAGTTCTGTTGTTTTTGGCTCAGTCGTCACTGCCAAAGTGTACATTTCGAGCATTTCAATGTTGCTTGCATCCCTGTAAAAATGTCTAAGGACTTTTCTAAACTGAAGCATGATGTGAAATGTAACCTGGCTAAGTGGAAGGAGGAAATGCAGAAGGAAGTTAAACTGTTTCGTGAATCGATTGAAAGAGAGCTGCGAAATGAATTTCGCGAATTGAAAGTCACCCAAACTAACCTAGCAAAGAGCGTAGAATTTACCCGAAGATAAAACTGGACGACGGGGTTGCAAAAAGGGCCCATCTCCCCGCGAGGGGACTCGAGTAAATGCCTCGCATAGGGGGTGGGTGTATTGCGGTACCGTTTAGTGTTTGGGGAGTTGGTGGTAGTGAATGCGTTGTATCAGCAGCTTCTTGACGTAGTTTGAATGAGTCAAGGATATAAGGCACGTTCGTAGCAGTTAATTCTGTGTCGGTTTTGTGGCGCAGTGGGTAGAGCACCATGTACCTCGCGTTCCGCCCACAGGTAGTGAATACGTTGTATCAAAAGCTTCTTTTACGTAGTTTGAATGAGTCAAGGATATAAGGCTCGTTCGTAGCCTTCCATTCTGTGTCGGCTTTGTGGCGCAGTGGGTAGAGCACCATGTACCTTGCGTTCCGCCCGCAGGGTCGTGGGATCGAAACCAGGCGCCGGTAAGTATTATTTTTTTATATAGTGTAGGGGGAGAGGTGCGGACCTGTTGTTGAGAGCGAGGAGGGTAGCGTGATGCGGGAGAGGAAGAGTGGGGGAGAGGGCGCACCTGGAACGGCTGTTGCGGACGCCGAGGCACGCCGCCAACGCCAGGTGTCATCGTGAGTTATCCACTTTAATCCAATCCAATCCAATCCAATACAGGAGAGCCAATTCCGATCCCAATCCAATCCAAGACGTGAAGCCAGCCCAGAATCCAATCTTCTTCGATCTACAATGTTTGCTATCGGAGAGGAGAGGGGGAGTGGCTGCGGGAACAACGACGGTTCGGACAACAACGGACGCACGCAGGAAGGACAGGGCCGCCGACAAGAGATGCTCTGAGCGTCGCATCTAAAAGCCTGCAGAGCAAGACGCCGGGTATTCGACTCGCCGTAGTTCGCATGCGTAGGTCAGTTTGTTGACTGCTGCTTCGCCGCCTGTGTATTCTTTGAGTTGTTAGGGGAGCACAAGTTCGCTCCAATAAACGTGTTTTCCTCGAAGACAACTGCGTCGTCTGTGGCTTCGTGACAATATCGTCGTCCAATTTCGGTCACGGGCAAAACGCGACGCTGCTTTTAAAAAAAGGCTACAAAAGTGCGTCCCATGAACAACGCCATCGCATGAGTGAGGCAACGCCCATTTATGTCAATGAGCATCTTTGTCCGGCGCGAAAGCGACTGCTTACGCTATCAATTAAAAAGGAAGCATGAACAAAAATGGAAGTCGGTGTGGACAAACAACGGACAGATTTTCGCTAAGCGCACTGATAACTCTCCCATGGTTCACATAACGTTGTGAAGATGACATCGATAAGATCTTCTCGCGTCCAGCAATCCCGGAACCTGCTGTCGCCAGCAGCGGGACCGGCACTGCAGACGATATGGCTTGAGCGCTAGTGTCAGGATGTCGAACTGACAACGCGTAATTGATAAAGTCCTTATGAATTACTCGGAGCTTATTACACCCTCTCAAATAAAGCTAGAAATAAAGTGTCTGAATCCGTTCGGCATGTAACAAAGAGGACGAAATCAATCTTTTCTTAACCGAATTTCCTTTTAAAATTCAATATAATTTATATTATATGAGATGTGGTATTCAGACGGGTTGGGGTGCAATATTGTCACGAAGACAAGGACGATGCAGTTGTCTTGGAATGAGAAACACGTTTATTGGAGCGAACTTGTGCTCCCCTAACAACTCAAAAGAATACAGAGGCGGCGAAGCAGCGGTCAACAAAGTGACTTGCACAGGCGATGTCGTCGAATCGAATGCCCCGGCCGTCCGCACTGCAGGCTTTTTATCTTTTGAGGCGCGCGTGGTTCTCGAAACGTCGATTCGCATCGAGAACATAGTAGATCCAAGAAGATTATTCTGGGCTGTTCACGTTAGATGGGAATGCTCTCCCTATCACAACAGATAACACATGCGGCACAGAAAGAAAGAATGGAACACGCGCTTCCCTTGGCGCAGAGATAACACAGACCGGCGCAGCCGGGCGGTAAAAGCAAAACACAAATAAACAAACCCAATGTATGGTTCGCGGCATTACCCCCCCTCTAAGAGTGCATCGACCCGATGCTAACATAAGCGACAGTCCGAACAAATGAAAATAAAAGTTCGTCATCGTCCGTAGAAAGGTTTTAAGCGAACCACGTGGACGACTTCAGGCCGCGTGCGTTGTCGTGATGTGCCGGAGTCACCATCGGGGATCACTTCGTAGGTGAGTTGGCCAACACGTCGTAGAATCTTGTAGGGTCCGAAATACCGTCGCAGGAGCTTCTCACTGAGTCCGCGTCGTCGATGGAGTCCAAACCCACACACGGTCCCCTGGGCGGTACTCGGCGTCTCGGCGTCGGAGGTTGTAGCGGCCCGCATCCACCAGCTGCTGGTCCGTTATACGAACTCGAGCGAGCTGGCGGGCCTCCTCCGCACGTTGAAGATATCCGTGGACGTCGGCGTTGAGGTCGTCGTCTTCTACGTGCGGAAGCATGGCGTCGAGCATCGTAGTCGGCCTTCTACCGTAGACAAGCTCGAACGGCGTCAGCTGCGTCGTCTCCTGGATAGCCGTGTTGTACGCAAACGTGACATACGGGAGCACTTCGTCCCAAGTCTTATGTTCAACGTCAACGTACATTGACAGCATATCTGCGATTGTCTGTTCAGACGTTCTGTTAGTCCGTTCGTTTGGGGGTGGTACGCCGTCGTTCTTCGGTGATCCGTGTTGCTGTAGCGTAATACTCCTTGCATCAGCTCCGCAGTAAATGCCGTTCCGCGGTCTGTGATTAGGACTTCCGGGGCTCCATGTCGCAGCACAACTTGGCTTATAAAGAACTTCGCCACTTCTTGTGCAGTCCCCTTGGAAGAGCAGTGGTCTCTGCGTAGCGCGTCATGTAGTCTGTCGCTACGACAATCCACTTGTTCTGTGATCGTGACGTAGGGAACGGGCCTAAAAGGTCCATTCCAATCTGTTGAAATGGTCTCGATGGGACGGCGATCGGTTGCAGAAGTCCGGCGGGTCTTGTCGGCGGCGTTTTTTCGTCGCTGGCAGTCACGGCAGCTCCGGACGTAGTGGGTGACGTCAGAGGTAAGGCCGGGCCAGTAGTACCTCGCCTTGATTTTTCCAATAGTGCGGGCTGTGCCCAGATGTCCGGAAGACGGGTCGTCGTGGCACGCTTCCAAAATTTCGTCACGAAGGTCCGCGGGGATGACGAGAAGGTAATTCGCTCTTGTTCCGGGGCTGAAATTCTTCTTCACAAGGACGGAGTTTCTCAGGCTGAATGCTGGTAAGCTGCGTTTGAAGGTCCTAGGAACGGCAACGTTGCATCCCTCGAGGTACTCGATTATGACGCGTAAGTCGGGGTCGGCACGCTGCTGGGCGGCTAGGTCGCTCTCCGTCACGATCCCGAAGAACGCGCTGTCTTCATCAGAGTCTTGTGGTGGTGGGTCGACGGGGGCGCGGGACAGGCAGTCGGCGTCGGAGTGTTTCCTGCCGGATTTATAAACGACTGTAACGTCGAACTCCTGCAGGCGCAAGCTCCACCGCCCAAGACGGCCAGAGGGGTCCTTCAAATTGGCGAGCCAACACAGCGCATGGTGGTCTGTTACAACCTTGAATGGCCTTCCATACACGTATGGGCGAAATTTTGAAATCGCCCATATAATAGCCAGGCACTCTTTCTCAGAGGCAGAATAGTTTTTCTCCTCCTTCGACAGACCACGGCTGGCATAGGCGATTACCCTTTCGCAGCCGCTTTGCTTTTGGACAAGGACGGCACCCAAGCCTATATCACTGGCGTCCGTGTGCATTTCCGTTTCGGCATTTTCGTCGAAATGAGCGAGCACGGGCGGGCTTTGCAGGCGTTTTTGCAGCTCGCAGAATGCTTTTTCTTGGTCGTTTCCCAGCTGAAAGGGGTGCTATCTTTCGTCAAGCGCGTGAGTGGCTCTGCAATGCGTGCGAAGTTTGCGACGAAGCGCCGGTAGTATGCGCACAGCCCGAGAAATCTTCGCACGCCCTTCTTGTCTTTCGGCCTTGGGAAGTTCGCAATGGCTGAAGTTTTTGCCGGGTCAGGTAGGACTCCCGCGGCGTTGACGACGTGGCCCAAAAACTTGAGTTCCCGTATGCGAAACGGCACTTTTCAGGCTTCAGCGTCAACCCCGACGTACGAATGGCCTCGAGTACAGACTCCAACCTTTCAAGGTGTTCGTCGAAAGTCCGGGCGAATACCACTACGTTGTCGAGGTATACGAGGCAGGTGTGCCACTTAAGGCCAGCTAGCACAGTGTCCATGACTCTTTGAAACGTCGCTGGTGCTGTGCACAGCCCAAACGCATCACCTTGAACTCGTATAGGCCGTCTGGGGTTATAAATGCAGTCTTCTCTCGGTCTCTCTCGTCCACTTCAATTTGCCAGTAGCCGGTCTTCAGGTCCATCGATGAGAAGTACTTCGCGTGGCAGAGGTGGTCGAGGGCGTCGTCGATTCGGGGGAGGGGGTACACGTCCTTTTTCGTGATTTTGTTCAGTCGCCGGTAGTCAACGCAAAACCTTAATGTGCCGTCTTTTTTCTTACGAGTACGACGGGCGCAGCCCAGGGGCTTTTCGATGGCTGTATAATGTCGTCGCTGAGCATGTCGTCGACTTGAGTCCGGATGGCTTCCCGTTCGTGTGAAGAGACGCGGTACGGTGACTGTCGGGTAGGTCGGGCTCCATCTTCGGTTATTATTCGGTGCTTCGCTAGAGGGGTCTGACGTAGTTTTGCGCTCGACGAAAAACATTCGCTATAGCGACGCAGCAAAGCCAATAATTTTTTCCGTTGTTCTTGCGGTAGCGCCGGATTCACGTCGAATGCCTGCGGGAGCTTGAAGGTTTCTACGGGTGTGCGTTCAAAGTCGGCGACCGCGATCACGTCACTTGCTTCTTGCGTTTCTTCGAGGAATGCAATTGCCGCGCCCTTGTTTAAATGCTGGTACTCCTCGGTGAAATTAGTAACCAAAATGTGGGATTGGTGTTCCTTGAAGCGCGCAATGCCTCTTGCGACAGACACACCACGGTCGAGAAGCACCCTTTGATCAGTGTCTACGATAGCGTCGACGTCAGGAGCAGCATCTTCACAGTAGACTGCGACCATCAAGCTTGCGCGGGGTGGCAGGGTGACATGATCATCGGCAATCCTTACAGCAGCACGTCGTTCGGGGTTCGGTTCCGGCGTCATGGAGTGATGGGGGGAAAAAGTTATTGACTTAGTCTGCAGATCGATTATTGCACCGTTGTCCATCAAAAAGTCCATTCCAAGAATTACGTCGCGGGAGCAGTTAGGCAGAACGACGAACGCCGCAGGGTACGTTGTGCCGTCTATGGTGACGCGCGATGTGCACGTTCCACTTGGCGTCACGAGGTGGCCTCCTGCTGTGCGTATGTGCGGACCGTCCCATCTGGTCATAACTTTCTTCAGTTTAGACGCAAATGGTCCGCTCATTACTGAATAGTCAGCTCCCGTGTCTACGAGGGCGACTACGTCAAAGCCGTCGATGGACACCTTGACGTCAGATGCAGTCTTCCTCGAGTTCCGGGTTCGTCGGGGCGTCGTATCTCTGCTTGTACGTGTTGATCGTCGGGCACTGTGCATCGTCGTTGTCGTCGTATTCTTAACGGACGTCTCGGTCAGGTCGGGTACGCGTCGCGCCGTGTAGCTGTCGTCGTGTTCGGGAGTCTCGTCAGGGTTAGGTCGGGTCGTCGGGATGAGGGCATGTCGTGAATCACTGTCTTCAGCGCGTCCTTGCGTCGTTGGAGGGTTTCCAGTTTTTCGCCGTAGAGCAACTTCACCTCCAGAAGTTGCCGCCTTTAGTTTCCCCCGCGTGGGCTGGGAGACCTTCCACGTGCGAAGTCAGCACTGCTACGGCGGGCCGGCGACTGGTACGGGTAGGGCGACGGCGAACGGTTGAAACGGGCTGGTCCACGGCTGGTGTTCGACAGGTATTCTTCAATCTCAGATGGGTGCTGGCCGGGTCGGGGGCGTGGTGCGTCGACGGAGAAACCACGTAGTCCGAGTCTCTTGTATGGGCAGCGACGGTAGATGTGGTCGGCCTCTCCGCAGTGGTAGCACAGAGGACGATTATCCGGTGTTCGCCATACGTCAGTCTTCCTCGGCGTCTGGGTTTGTGCTACCGGGGGTCGGGCGGGCGACAGTGGGTGGGGGGCTCTTGACGACGTGCCTCTTGACGACGTGTTGGAGCAGGGCGGGGTCGGTGAACAGCCGCGGAGTACGTCATAGCTTGGGGCTCGCAGTGTACTTCGGATGCCACAGAAGTTCCCAAAGCGTTTTGAACTTCTTCCCGGATCACGTCAGTTAGGCAAGCGACTTGGGGTTGCGGCGTCGTCGGGAAAAGTTTCCGCAGCTCCTCTCTCACTACTGCGCGGATGGTCTCAGCGTAGGCTATCAGCCAGAATCCGCATGTTGTCGACGTAGTTCGCACTGGCCGCGCCAACAAAGTTCCGGTCATACTGCTTAGCACGCATTTCGAGAGCCTTCTCAATCGTGCTGGCTTCGGTCACGAATTCAGCGATGGTTTTGGGCGGGTTGCGGACAAGTCCAGCAAACAGCTCCTCCTTCACACCGCGCATCAAGAAGCGTAACTTCTTTTCTTCCGTCATTTCGGGGTCCGCGCGGCGAAATAGTTGCTTCATCTCCTCAACGAAGATCACGACCCCTTCGTTGGGGTGTTGTGTCCGAGTTTCAAGCATAAGTGCAGCTCGCTCTTTTCTCACAACGGTAGTGAATGTCTTAAGGAACTCCCTTTTGAAGTGAGTCCAGTCGGTCAAAGAACTCTCATGGTTCTCGAACCAAGTTCGAGCAGCATCTTCTAAGTAAAAGAAGACATGCCGGAAAGTTTCTTCGTCGTCCCACCTGTTGAAGATGCGGACGCGCTCCAGCTTCTCCAACCATTCTTCGGGGTCTTCAGCGGGGGCTCCCCGGAACGATGGCGGTTCCCGGGGCTGCTGCAGGACGATTGGCGACGTTGTTTCTTGCACCATGGTGTTGGTTGCAGCGTTCCTTTTCTTGGGCCCTTCTGGCATCAAACCGAACTCGGGTGGTAAATCTTGCAGGCGGAGGCTGGCTCTTGTTGGACTGGCTTGGCGGCTTCCCGAGGTTTGTAGTGGGCATGAAGGGTGCTACCCCGCACCTCGACCAGATGTCACGAAGACAAGGACGATGCAGTTTTCTTGAATGAGAAACACGTTTATTGGAGCGAACTTGTGCTCCCCTAACAACTCAAAAGAATACAGAGGCGGCGAAGCAGCGGTCAACAAAGTGACTTGCACAGGCGAGTGTCGTCGAATCGAATGCCCCGGCGTCCGCACTGCAGGCTTTTTATCTTTTGGCGCGCGTGGTTCTCGAAACGTCGATTCGCATCGAGAACATAGTAGATCCAAGAAGATTATTCTGGGCTGTTCACGTTAGATGGGAATGCTCTCCCTATCACAACAGATAACACATGCGGCACAGAAAGAAAGAATGGAACACGCGCTTCCCTTGGCGCAGAGATAACACAGACCGGCGCAGCCGGGCGGTAAAAGCAAAACACAAATAAACAAACCCAATGTATGGTTCGCGGCAATATGATACAGGTAGATGGATACGATCAGTTTTACCTAAATCGTTCAAATCACCGAGGTGGCGGTGTTGCTCTCCTTACTTTGAAAATTTAGCACTCTCACTAGTGACTAAGAAATGTTAACAGTTCAAAGTAAAAAAAGACATAATTTCAGTTCTTTACCGGCCTCCCAATGGAAACGTCATCTTTCATAAATTTCTTTGAAAGTTTCCTTGATTATGTTGGCAAACACAATTTTCGTGTTATTAGTGGGGTGACTTCAACCTGAATGTATCAGAACAAAATGCCGATACACGTGATTTCAATGCACTGTTGCTGTCATCCGCTTTAACAAATGTAATATCCACCGCCACCCGTATTACAAGCTCTTCAACAACAGCGTTAGATTTAATAATAACAAACATTAGCACAGAGATCCTTAGCGCTGGTACTATTTCATGTGATATTAGGCATTGGCCCCGTATTAAGTGCGAATGCCGTATAAGTGCGACGACTTTATAAGCGACCCCGAACCTTCCGCCGTCCGCATAGCAACAGCTGCGGGTGCGCGCGCTTTTCGTCTTCCTTAGCAACGGGGGGAGATGGGCGCGCGCTGCCTGGCCGCTGACATGGCACATACCCACGTAGGAGATTGGCCAGGAATAAGTGCGAATGCCCTTCTTAAGCGAGCCTGAATCGTCGCGCTCGCATAGCGCCTCCTCTCCCCCTCGCCTACTCTCCTAAAGCCCCTTTACTACTCTTCAGCTCGCAACACCCTCTCTCGGCGCGCCAGCCAGGCCACTACACTATATAAAAAAAAAACAGCATCCGGCGCCAGGTTTCGATCTGCGGACTTTGCGGCCGCAGCGCGACGCTCTACCGACTAAGCCACGGACGCGACGTGATATCAGTGTTAGTAACGCGCCTTATATCTTTAACGCATTCAAACTACGTCGTCAGCGGCGTGCGTTGGCGACTCAGCGGCGTTATAGCGGCTTGATAACTGCGTGGTGTACACGTGATACTACAAACCAGCTAGTTCTGCATTCTCTCACGTGACTGCGCCTCCTCTCCCTTCACTCCGGTCGGCGCTTCGCAGCTGCGGTGCGCTGCGGTGCGGTGCGCTCCTCCTCTCGAACATACACGTTAATTCACCAAGATTTCCGCAGAGGGACAAACGAGGCGTGTTAAGCCGAACGTGATCACGAAGGCGGGTGTTAATGTAACTAACGGGCAAAATGCCACCAAACTTCAACAAACTCCCCCTCATAGCACCACCCCGTGCTTCGCACTTCCTCATACTCCCCTTCGGGGAAATGCGGGGGAATTTTTTTTTTTTAGCATACCAGAGTGAACACGCAAACAAAAAAGAAAAAAATCCAGCAGTCACAGTGCATTGTGTCACCGATGGTTGTCTTGAGTGTTTTCGGCGTGAAATAGATTTGCAACAGCGGATTTCTGTTAAAGATAAACTGCAGACGACGCCTATAATGAATACATCAAGATATTCATCCACATCTATTCTAAGCACTTCCGGTTTGAGGTATATAGATAACCAAAAAAAGGCACGAAAGCCTTGGATAACTCGAGAACATTTAAAAAAGATCACTGGTAAAAATCGTATTTATCAGAGTTTTTTGCGTACGCGCTAGAAAGGCAAGTTGTCATAATTTAAAAAGTTTCGAAACCAACTAAATAAAGAACTTCGACAAGCAAAGTTTCAATATTATGAACATTTATTTGAGATCATAAACAAACAACGTCCAAAAGCAGCATGGAAAGTAATGAACAACGTTTCGGGACGAGAAAAGAACAATATCCTGCCAAATGGGATGTTATTGAATGGTCAGAAATTTAGTGGCACAGCCCGTGCCGAATATATGAACTCTTATTTTGTAAATGTTGCCGCTTCTCCCCACGATGCTCTTGAGCTGACCGACCAAAGAATTAGTTGTGTTCCTCGAAGCGATTGATGAGTGCGAAGTTCTTACTGTCTTGACGGGACTGCGAAACTCAAGAGCTTTAGATGGAGACAATTTGCAGATACTACCAATTAAGTATGTACGGCCATTAATTGTATCTGTACTAACACGTCTATTTAACTTGGCCCTGGAATCTGGTACTTTGCCTAGTGCAGTTAAACGGTCCAGGGTGTCCATGATTTACAAAGGGGGAAACCGAAATCTGCCTACAAACTACCGCCCACTATCGATTCTGCCAATCTTCTCTCAAGTAGTCGAAAAAGTAATTTTCACTCGTGTTACTCAATTCTTTGACAAACAAGGAATCATAACTCGCTCTCAATTTGGATTTAGGAAAGGTAGATCAACAGAAACTACTCTGCTAACCGTAAAAAATATCGATTACAAAACATTGAAAAAAATCTTTTCTCTCTTGCGATTTTTGCCGATCTTAGCAAAGCTTTCGACTCCCTTAATCACATAATTTAATTGATAGGTTAAATTGCTATGGGATTCGCGGAAAAGGTTTTGACCTCAGACAAGGGAGATATACTCCACGAGGGAGTATATTGGGGCCTCTTTTATTTAACTCATATATTAATGATATTGTTGATATCGATTCAGATGTTAAATATTTTATCTATGCTGACGATAGCACGCTGCTTATTTCCGGCCATGACATTACTGATACAATAGAGAGATGTAATGATGTTTTATCAAAGCTATCCACGTAAGCGAAAATGAATAGGCTTAAAATTAATCCTTCAAAAACTAAAGCGGTTGTGTTTACAGCTAGAAATAAAAATAGGTTAACTAGAACTCTCCGCTTAGATTCGAACGAAGTTGAGGTTGTTTCCGAATTTAAAATTATTGGTGTATATTTTTCCTCACACTTGGTGTATTGGTGTATGTTTTTCCTCACTTCCTCGCACGCTCATATAAATTACCTGTCTAAGAAACTATCCTCAATTACGGGTGTTTTATCCCGCTGTCGTTTCTGTTTTTCGCAGAAAATAAAAATTAATATATATAACGCCCTATTTAGCTCACATTTAAAGTATTGTTCATTGGTCTGGTCCACAACTACACATACAATCCTCAATAAGTTTTGCAAAAAAGGATGATTTGACATATAGGAAATATGGAACCTCAGGCCAGTACTTCAGGTTTATTTGAATTACATCGCATTATTAATGTTAAAAATATGTATCAATATCGCCTATTGAAGCTGCTATTTTTTCCCTCTGACTTGGTAATCAAACGGATAACAGGCTTGGCTTCACTACAACATAGAAATATTCTTGTGACTACCACAAGTAACGACACTTGGACCTTCCCGCAGTTTCGCACGTTTTACAAATAGCAAGCGCTAGCGTGTAACATTCCTTACTATCTTAACAAATTCCCTGAACTTTTAGGCCTAAACTGCAAGGAATTGGAGTCGTATTTCATACAGCTTTAAAATTAGTTTACCTTTGTTTGTATGTCTGGTTGCTGCCGATATCGCTACGCGATAAATGAAACAGGCTACTTGGGCGACGGGTAGTTCTGTGTAAATTAAAGGTAAAATTGGGTTGTTGACTGGTTCGCCTTTAATTAATGTGTTGTTTCTTGTTGTTTTTTTTGAAAACGAAACTCATCATCTAGACTCCAACGTATTTATGGTATGCTCACTGTTTTTTTATCTGCACGCTATAAATGGAATCTGATTGGGTGGTTACCTAGTATTTCTTTATACTAGCATTTGTGTTGATTTGCCTTTGCAGGTGTGCATGACAAAAACTGGTGTTAATACCTATGGTCAATTGTATTTGTTTGCTTTTGTTATGCAGCCATCTTTGTTTAAATCTAAAAAAGAAACTCTTTGGATCTGTTGCAAGTTGTTGTAGGGTAATCTCTCGTTGTATCTGTCGTTTTGATCCCTGCAATTGTTGTAAGTTGCATTGTAAAGAGTGCGTAAGTAGCTTTCTATATTACTGTATAATGGTGTTATACAGATAATTTTGTAATTTCGCTATTTTTCATGCAGCACTCGCTTTGTGTATTATCATGTTTTGTTTCTGTTGTGCCGCGGCCTCGCAACGGTCTCCTGGGCCCAGTCAAGCTGTTCGTTTTCAGCTTTTAGCCCTGGCGACCACCCAGACAATCTTTTTTGGAAAATAAAAGATGAATTGAAAAAAAAGATGAATGGAATTGAGTACGAATACTCGTGAGGACAAATGAGTTTGAGTACAAGTGAGTTCGATTTCAAATGAGTATGGGATGAGTGAGTATGAGTGATTTTGAGAACAGGAGAGTTTTTGAGTCTGAGGTTGATTGAGTACAGCGTCAATTAAAAAAATTGTGATTGAGTTTGAGTGAGTTCTATCTGCTTTGCAAACCTATGGTCGTAGTAGGCAGTATAATTTGGTTTTGTCTTAGGCTGTGAGTTAGCAGTAGTGTAGGTGGAAGGTAAAGCGAGAGAGTACGCAGTGAAGGAGTTGGAAACGTTCGAAAATGCTAATACGTCGCCTGGTGATTCTCCGTAGGATGTCAAGGTTTTAGAGTATATTGGGTTGGGGTTAAGCTAGAGTTCAAGCTAGAGTCGGTTTCCCTGTTCTAACCCCCGTAAGCCAGAACAGTCTGACTGAGTACGCGGAAGAAGGACACTGGAGGGTCAAACTGGCGGTATAAATGAAAACCTTTATAAGGCATTCTACAAGGAATTGTCCATGAGATGTGCAAGAGAAGTAGCTAGAATTTGTGTGGGGTAAATTGAAGGCCTAAATGAGAGGTATTTGCTTGGCTAATGTCTTTGCCTTGTTGAAGAGTGTGGTCAATGAGAGCGTCGTTCCCCGATATTCCTTTATGATATCGTCTTCATTCGATTCGATTCGATGGTGGTTTATTTAACACAAAAAAAACATACAATGGGTATATACAGGCGGAGGTCGCGAAGTCAGCGACTGCAGGGGGACCTCCTCCTGTAGGGGGAGATTTGTGATGCAGCACAATGTGGGGAACAAGGGGATTATGCCAAGATAAAGAAGAAAAGAAGATATTACGAACCCTAAGAGGTGCATATGGCATGGTGGGGGAACGGAGATGTTCGAAGGGTCCCGAAAGGTGGCTGTGCCCTCACGAAGAAAGGAAATGTAGGAGCAGGCGCATGCCCAAATTCCCATGAAGTTTATAGAGTTCATAATGGCTACGTGAGCGACGTTGTCGAATGCTTGGTCGAAATCAAGTGCTTGGATGGCTGACATGCCGCTTTGGAGGAGTTCTTCTATGATGCCATAGTAGGCACTGAGGTGCGTATCCTCTACGAACAACCCGGGACAAATTCGAGTGAGTGTGTGGGAGAAGGTGACGGCCTTCGACGTAGGTGGTGAACACTGTGCTGATATGCTCGAGTAGTTTTCAAGACTCAGTTATATCTGTCAGAGGTGATCCAATTCAGCAGCTTTATGTGGTTTCGCAAATAATGAATTGTGAGCATGTGTCCAGGCTGATGAGAGGGATGTAAGGAAGTCGATTGTTGGGTCTGTGAGTTGTCAGAAGATGTTATTGCTGTGCTTGAACTCGGTGACAGTAAAGTCCTGTTCGAGGTATACGTTCGAAGAGAGGGAGTAATTGGGAAGGGAAGTGTGGGAAGAAAAAGAGAGAAAAACATTTATTTGGGAAGAGTGACTGAGATTTGGCTACGGGCGATTCCTCCGCCCAAGGCACGGGCCTCTTCCGCTCCCCTCAGGCTTGAAGAACCAAGTCCCTTCAAACCCCAGGGTCGGTGCTGGTCTGAGCTGCCTCCCATAGATCAAGAGTGTTTGTGGTGTTGGGCGCTGAGGGCCATATGGTGGGGCAGCCCCAGGTTGCGTGGAACAAGTTCGCTGGATTTGCGCACTTATTGCATTTCTTTTCGTATGTTTGGAACATTTGGACTAGCCTTATTTTGATAGGGAAAGTGTTTGCAACTGTCGAAGTACCTGAACTTCCATGGCCTTCAGAATTTGGTCAGGCATGGGGAGAGAGGCTGGAGCTTCTCTTTGGATCATTAGCATTTCTCTGATATCGTTCGTAAGTGGTTGGAAGGAGGTGGGACTGTGTGCTGGGTGTGTTAGCAGCTCTGTCCGCTCCTTCGTTTCCTTCCAATGATTCGTCCCCCGGAGTCCATATGATGCGATGGGGGCAGCTGGCTTTTTTTGGCTCCACTATTTTGAGCCGCTTGTGAATTCGGCCGTCTATAATGTTCTGCATTGGAATGAACACGGATAGAATCTTGTCATGAAGCCGAGCGGACGTGCCTGGATAATTGTTCATCAGCGTGTGCAGTTGAATGCTTGTGATAGCTTTGGAGGACGTAGGTTCTGGGAAGTTGCAGAGGAGGGTTCAGGTATTTTTTTAAGAGGCCTGCGTGCATATCATCACAGATGGGATACCTGCAAGTATAAGCGAGCATGGCGGCAAGCGCATGCAGGGTAACTTGTAGAGGAGCACGTTTTTGTTCAAGTGCCCTTGCCTTCGGGAGCACCAGCGCTTTTCGATGCTGGTTTGGAGGGGAATGGTATACGACGTTGACGCTGCGAATACTCGTGCGGTTCCGTGGCGTGGAATGTCGTGACGGCTGCAATTACACCCGGTATGGAAGTAGAGCACAGACTGACGACTTCGGAAACGCATTACCTGCATGTAGTCGACGTGAAAAACGTAATCTTGGCCTTATAGTTGAATAAGCTCTCCTGTCCCCCCCTCCCAAAGGAAGAATTTCGCGCAAATGTGCCAAGGTATGTGGTTATTGACGTCTTTTTTCTTGACTATCCCTTGGCTTATCTGACACCAAAAGTGCTCAGTACAGATCCCTTGACACCGGATTTGTTTATGTGTGTTGTTGTTTCTTTTTTCCCCTTTTCTTTGTATACGGATATACCCAAGCTTTCACTTAAAACTGCCTCTCTCTCGATGTCTCCGTTTAATACCACCACCACTACCAAAATTCAAAGATCGAGCTTTCCGTGGCCTCTTTGTGCCAAGCATTCAGCCACTTGCATATCAAACCACTCTTTTCCGTGATTTGCTTTGTGTCTTATTCACCTACGCTATTTGATGCCCCTATCACTGCCCCATTGTATACACAAGCCTGTTTCTCATTGTATTGCAGTCTCGGTCGAACATAGCAGTGTGAAGTCAGAGTGTATTTTACTCTGATGAAGGGAAGTTCTTGCTGACGGTAAGTAAACTACATTATTAAAGTGCATATTTTGTGGGGAATTAGTCGTCTCCAATCTTTCCCATCTTATCTGGACGTGCTCTGCCTTTTCACAAGGACAATTGGAACTTTTAAGACTACACTCCCTCCCGTGTGATGAACACGACCATATTCGTCAAATGCGCGCTAATCCCTTTTTATTTGGGAGAGTTGTAGAATTCTCCCTCCAGAAAGTTTTCTATAAAGCAGTTTGATTCGTG
Source organism: Haemaphysalis longicornis (assembly GCA_013339765.2). Classification (NCBI taxonomy): domain Eukaryota; kingdom Metazoa; phylum Arthropoda; class Arachnida; order Ixodida; family Ixodidae; genus Haemaphysalis; species Haemaphysalis longicornis. The sequence continues at coordinate 178,239,434 of CM023453.1, forward strand.
ATTGACTAATCCCTGTATGGGTCAGTGATTCTGTGACAAGTGCGAACTGACTTTCTAATGTGACAAGAACAAATTGGTATTTGAAGACTTTTATTTTGACACCTTTTCTCCTTTTCCCACTCTCCCCCATCCCCTTCAAGGTCTTATGACCTCCTCCAATAAACAGCCAATCAATCAAACAATTATGCAATTATTTTCACGTGCGCGCGCGCACACACGCACACCGCACGCGTACCCGCACGCGCGCGCACGCACGCACACACACACACACACACACACACACACACACACACACACACACACACACACACACACACACACACACACACACACACACACACACACACACACACACACACACGCACACGCACGCACGCACACACACGCACGCACGCACACACACACGCCCGCCTGCCCGCCCGCCCTCCCGCCCGAACGCCAATCTACACAAGCGCATGCGCGCACGCACACGCACGCACTTATATATACGTAAGTGCATGCCAGGAATCGTGTGGTGGAGATACATGCATGGAGCGGACAGGCCTCACACCGTAACGCCTGGAGAACAGACCCAATGGAAGTTTGTAGAAAATATTAAAATTAAAATGTGGTGAACATTAACAGCGAAGCTGTTAAGCAAATCGTAATTATTCCTGTCCCCAGTCAATATCAAGAAAATGTTGGGCGCGCGTGAGTGCGTGCCTCGCGGCGACTGTCCGGCAGTTAAAAAAACAAGAAAATGCCGAGCGCTTGTGAGTGCGTGCCTCGCGGCGACCACCCAGCGTCCCCGGCGCACATTTGTCAAGCCCTTAGTTGTATTCGCCAAGACTGTCAAAAAAGAAAGCCCAGCATTGGATGTAACCGCGGCAACACTCGCTCACAACGAGAAACGCTCTAGCGTCCGCCGTAATCGTGGGAACACTTACTCGGAACGAGAAATACATGCAAGAGCGTACGCCCCTCGAAAGTGTTGTCCAACCATTATCACTTCAAAAAAAAAAAGGAAGCTCAGACTTATAGCAAGAATGATGGACTAAAGGTAATTGCTGTAGCAGCAAAAGAGGAAATCAGCTGTAATTGACTTTTACCGTCGTGATGATCGTGAAGGGTAGAGCTTCTCTACCTTCAAGTCTTAGGCGTTAGGGTGAGCTTCCTTACATTGTTTTCTGTTGGAGCTTTCAAGCAGTGGAATATTTTTGCAAATGAGGCATTAGAGTTAGACGTCTACGAGGAGATGCGATAAATGTACCATTTATTGAGTAACTGGCTCCACGGGATATTTTGGTAGCTTTTTTCTGCAGTCCCCGTTGATGCAAACTTTCTGCGGAGAGGAACAACAGGAAGTATTACATTAGGTAAACAAAATGCAAATAAAGTTTGCAATTAGCAATTCATAACTGGGTTATTTTCATTGTTGGTCTGCCAGTTCTTAAGGTCGCAAATAATCTCTACTGTGCTCATGAAGTTTACGAAATCCTATGAGGCAGCTAGCTAAAGTCAGTGCCACCTGGTGCGACCCTGACAAGACGTTGGGGGAGATTACTAACCATTTTCTTAAATAAATAAGCTGTTGTGAAATCACTTTATTTATTTATGTATTAGTAATAGCCTCAGGGCCTATGGCATTATAGAGGGGAGTGGTTACATTCATAAGTAAAAAAAAAAAGCAGCGAAAGAAATACATATCAAACAAACATCTTATACAAAATTAGGCAAAACAGCAATAAAAGAAGCGCAGCAAGCAAGCATAACTGCACACAACAAAGCATAGATTACACAATGTTGACTATGACATTTTTGAAAAGCATGTGATTTACAATGGTGGGTGTAGGAGAGGGAATGCGATTCATTCTAATGACGTACGGGGAATAAACGACTGGAAAAAGCGGTCATTCGGCTTGATGCTGTACCGCCTTTGTGAGCATGATCAAGGCAAGAAGAAACGTACATGGAGGCAAAATGAGTTCTTCATGCAGATGTTGGTGATAAAATATTTTGTGGAACAACGAAAGTCGGGAAATTGTACGCCGAACTGCTGGGAATTGAAGGTTAAGGGTAGATTTCATTGTTGTTACGCTGGCGGTTTGGTTATAGTTAGACAGGATGAAACGTGCAGAATTTTTCTGTACCAATTCCAGTGAGTTTATGAGATTGTTAAAATAAAGATCCCAAATAGGTGAGGTGTATTCTAATTTAGACCGAATAAGTATTTTGTACTACAGTAGCCTTAGCAAAATTACGCCAGAGGTAACCCAGCATGCGATTTCCATTGCTAATAATATGTTCAATGTGAACGTTCCAGGTGAGGTTGCTTGTGATATTAACAGCGAGATATTTAAAGAAACAGAGTCTAGGGCGATGCTATCAAGGTAGTAAACAGGTAATGTGTTATTTTTTCTGGATACACGCATAAATTTACACTTGCTAACATTGACTTCCATACGCCACTTTAAGCACCAAGCCGTTATAGAATTTAGGCCAGTTTAAAGGGTGGTAAGGTCATCGTCACAGATTATTTCTCGGAACACTACGCAATCGTCAGCAAATAAATTCATATTAGATGAGACGACCGACGTAAATCGTTAATATATATTAGGAAAAGCAGAGGGCCGAGAACAGAACCTTGTGGCACACCGGATTGAACGAAGGTATTATTAGAATTTTGGTTGTTAATCGAAAGAAACTGCGAGCGAATAGTTAGAATAATCTCAAGCCATGCAAGAAGTTTTGGTTCAAGGTTAAGCTGACGTAACTTGTGTAGTAGTAGTTTATGGCACACCTTGTCAAATGCTTTCGAAAAGTCTAGATATATGCATGATCCATCAAGTATGGCATGAAGCTTATGCGTGAAAGATACCAACTGTGTTTCACATGAGTAACGTTTGCGAAAACGATGCTGTGATTGCGTAAAAAATGAATTTGATTTTAAGAAATTAACAAGGTGTGAAAAAAAACATGTTCGAGTATTTTACAAGGGATGCTAGTAAGTGAAATGGGTCGGTAATTAAGCGGCGAGTTTTTGTTTCCTGATGTATGAAGCGGAATCACCCTTCCCCACGGTCCAGTCGGCAGGCAAGCAACCGTCGTGAAGTGATTGCTGCAAAATCTTTGTTAAAATGTCGGATGAATGGGTGCAAGTGCTCTGCAAGAATTTAGGGATGATGTCGTCACAACCAGGACCGGAAGAAACTTTGAGTGATTTAATTACTTTAGCAACTCCACTTGGTTCAATAATTATTGGAAACATATCAATGCAGTTAAATGTTTCGAGGGGTGGCAAGCAAACGTTTTCGGAAAAAGAAAAATTACGCACAAAGGTTTCATTAAAAGTCCTAGCGCACTCCTCCGGAGGAATTGCAGCACCATCAGTGTCGGTTAGATGAACGATATTGTTATCACGAGGATTGATGGTGCGCCACAACTTTTTAGTGTCAGTAACTAGCATAGTTATGACACTAAATGGTACAAAAAAAGTTCTCTTAGGCTGACCTTAGCGCCGCAACATAGTTATCATTCGCCAGTTTGTAAGCCGCCCAACGCGCATCATTCCTCCCGGAAACTAAACTTCACGCATATCAAGCTCTGAAAAGGCCTTCACTAGAGTATGCGTCAACCATCTGGCATCCACATACGGCAATATTATCTGATATGCTAGAATCGGTGCAACATAAAGCAGCTCGGTTTATCACCTGCTGTTATTCTCGCCACCAAAGTGTAACATTTCTTAAGGATTCTCTGAACCTTCCATTGTTTTGCTGATCGGTACGGGCGTTTTTTCTTGTTAGATAAGCGTTTTAGGTTACTTGTATACCATGGAGCATTACGGCTCGAAGAGATAGAGTGAACAGGATATTTCTCCGTGAGCTCGCTAACTTTTCTAGTAAACATGTTCCAGTTATTTTCCACAGTTCGATTATCAAAATTGTCTAAAAAGTGTCAAAAAATTTATTTATTTATTTATTTAAAATACCTTAAGAGCCCAGAAGGCAATAGATAAGGGGGAATATACACAGGAGGTTACTAAAGCATCAGTAAAACAACATGTCAGGGAGTAATACTAGTAATCAAACTGACCAATAGCACAAGCAACATTGCTAATAACACAGTAAGTAATAAACACAGTAAGCAGCCCGCCATAACAGGAAACATGTTTCAAGAAATAGTAATAAACATTCTCTACGCATGCGTTACACATTAAATGTCAATGGTGGATACAAATTATTGTCAACTTCCAAGTAAGTAAGTACTGAAGATTGGAAAAGGGAGGGTTCAGTAATAGTGACGATGTTTGAGGGAAGTGCGTTCCCCTCGTTTATGGATAACAGCAGGGGTGAAAATTGATATTTCTTAGTGCGTGAGTGTATGGGATTGACCTTATGTGCATGATCTACGCGATCAGAAACGTAGGGAGCCGAGTGAATGAATGATCGGGAAAATGACGAGTCACTATGATATAAACTATGGAAAAAATGAGACTGAAGCAACGTTACGCAATTCCTCGTTGTTCCACAAGGTACGGGAAAAGAACACGTCGTTATTATGTGCCAGCTATATTTAACACTTTGCCATCTCACTTTTTCGCGCATGCTTCGAAATATAAACTGAAAAAGGCTTTACGGTGCATGTGTTAGAGCTTTCCAGAGATTTTGTGAATACCGCATGGTTATCTGTTCTGGTTTGGTACTCTCTGCTGTTATATATATACTTTTTTTAACGCTTGTCGCCTGCCAGGCTCTGCCAGACAAGCACGTTGCGGCTTAGGTAGGCCTGATTATGTACATGACTTTTTTTGACTAATAATAATAATTACTATTTTTATTATTATTACTTAATCTATAATATTGGGTTATTTCCTGGAAGGTATGAATCGGCGTTGGACTGTGCCCCTCCTCTGGGGCCCGGTTACTGAGAGAGCAGGCCAATGCATGGGCTGTGTCGTTGGCCGTGAGATCGGAGTGGGCAGGGGTACACACGTTTCTGACCGTGTCAGAGGTTGGGGTTTTGCTCAGGAGGCGCAGTGCTGTTGAAGAAACTGCACCAGCCACGTAGGTTCTGCATGCCGCGTCACAATCGGCGATTATCGTAATCGCGGTGGTTTCTTTATGGCCAAGGCAATCACCACTTCTTCCGCTTCCTGGATGAAACTGATCTTGATTGTGATACTGGTGAGTGGTTGATCTCTTTAGGTGACTACTGCAGCCGCTGCTCCTCGTTAACGTTGGTATGGGGCGGCATCAGTGCACACTGCTGTGGAGTCTTTGGAATACCGCTTGTCGGGGGCCGCTGCTCTGGCTTTTCTCCTCCCCTCATGATGGTCTGGGCGCATATTTTTTGGGAGGTTGGCGGCGTAGACATTCTTTCTGAATACTGGTGGAAGCGTCTGCGGTAGCTGTTTCCCCTGAGCCTGCCATTTGTATGTAGCCAACAGTAGTCGCCCCGCAGTGGACAAGCCCAAGCGCAGCATTCCACGGGACAGGAGGGCGACAGCGTCGACGCCGGCGAAGGCGCCGACGTAGCTGCGCGAGTGGTGTGCGCCAGTGTGCCAATGCGCCAGATTCGGCCATCCTTGTGTCTTCGAGACTCCTGGCCCGTAATGCAGTAGTTTATTTCTGCGTTATTAAATGCAGAGCATTTCAGTAACTCACGATGTAACCCGCGTTGACGTCCGTAGCCCACCGCACCCCTCCCTACTATATAAAAAAAAATACTATCCGGCGCCCGGTTTCGATTCATCGACCCTGCGGGCGGAACGCAATGTACATGGTGCTCTACCCACTGCGCCACTAAGCCGACACAGAATGGGACGCTACGAACGCGCCTATACGTTGACTCATTCAAATTACTGCTGACGAGCGCTCTCTCGTCAGCAGTTGCCACAAGTCAACAACATTAACGAACGCAAACTCTTAATGTCGTGCGCCCCCGGAAATGCTCTGCATTTGATCGTGCCCCTCGCGAGGGGATGTTTCACTGCGTCTTCTCTCGGTCGCGGGACCCGTGGCGCCATCTGGCGGAGGCGCGGCACAACTCGTAGCACTTTCTTCGAAAAAGCGCCTCGAAAGCGCGGCAAATATGATTGTGCACCGAGTGACGAAGGACTGCGCTCCACGTAGGATAGAGCGATTCCACGGGCGCACAAAATCCAAAAAAGACAAAAAAAAAGGTCGAAGGCATCGAACGCGTCATTGAGAATAAGACAGAAAAAAAGGAAGCTTTCGGTGACCTCTTTCTGTCTCCATTATCTTCTTTATTTTTCTGTATATATTTCCCTAGTATTTTATTTAATTCCTTAATGTGTTTCTTTAATTACTTTGTAATTTTCTCTGTGAGCGCCCCTTTCCTGGCCAATCCCCCTGAGTGGGTATGAGCCATCTCTTTTTTTGAATCCACGTCCCTGCCCGTGGTGCTGTCTGCAGTGTATGTGGGGGCAGGGCTATACGTAAGGATATTGTCGACGTCGGAACATGTCCCATAAATTGGTATGTGGCACATGACAGCTTGTGTCATTACGGACGGTGCACTTGGCTGACTATAGCGGTTCGGTTCTCCTTCTGGAACGTATGAAAGCACCATCCTGTCGACACGCTCGTTAGCGTGAATGGTCAGCACTTAAGGTGGCAACAATTAACGTTAGGGGCCGGTCGCCTAAAAGGAGACAGTACCAGCTTAATCGCCTTTTTCCGGAGGACAATAATTGCCGTTCAAGAGTCAAAAATTAAAAGTCAGGAGCAAACGGACCGGGTGGTGCAGACTCTCAGAGCACGATATAACGTTTGAGTGTCCCATTCGGTCGGCGCGTCGGCTGGATGTGCAGTTTTTCTGCGTAATTCTGTGCGAAATTTGAAGAAAGTGTCACTGTTTGCGAACGCGGTCGCGTTATTGTATGCGATTTTTAATGCATAGCATTCTTTGCCGAGTACCACTACAGCTAGGACCGTGTAGCGCCCTGCGTTTCCACAAAAACAAAGATATCGCGGAAGTTTCACCGGTAATCGCTATAATAGCCTAAATGGGGGTAACTTGTCCCAGGAAATTTTGAACTAAGAAATAGGAAAAGTATTAAAAACCAGGGAAAATGGCAAAACGTATAACGCATGGACATTTCAACAATTATGCTATTTCGCGAAAGTTTCACCCGTATTTATTATAGTAGCGTAAATGAAGATAATTGGTCGAACGAAATATTGAAAAAACTTAAAAAGATAACAAAAATATGAAATAATTCGGGAAAAGGGCGAATTGTGTAACGCTGTGCAGTTCAACAATAACTGCAGATTTTGGGAAAGTTCCATCTGTAGTCGTTATAATAACGTAAACTGAGATAATTGGTGGCACGCAATTTCAAAAATTAAAACATAAGAACAACATAAAAAATACGGAAAATGGCTAAACATGTAACGCATGCCATTTCACACAATAATGAAGATTTCGCGAAACTTTCACCTAGCGAAACAGCGAAACAGCGTTATTTAGCGAAACAGCGAAACAGCGTTATTGGAAATAATTGGTCGGACATGATTTAAAAAATATATAAAAATAAGAAACATCAAATAATTACAAAAAATAGGGTACCGTGTAACGCCTTGCATTTCCTGAATAATGCAAACTTCGCGGTAGTTCCAAATGGAATCGTCATAATAACGTAAATGGAGATAATTGGTAGGACGAAATTTTGAAAAACAAAAATAAGAAAAATATTTTTAAAAATTACGCTTTCAGAATAATGCATATTTCGCGAAAGTTTCACCTGTAATCGGTATAATAGTGTAAATGGATATAATTTGTGCAACAAAATTTTGAAAAACTAAAAAAATAACAACAATATAAAACAATTACGGAAAATGAAGAACCGTGTAGCACCCTTCATTTCCACAGTAATGCAGATTTCGAAAAAGTTTCACCTGTAGTCATTATAATAGTGTAAATGGAAATAATTGGTCGAACGAAATTTCCAAAAACTAAAAAAATATTAAAATTATTAAGCAACAACGGAAAATGGCAAAACGTATAACGCCCTGCATTTCCACAATAAAGCCTATTTCGCGAATGTTCCACTTCCAATTGTTATAATAGCGTAATTGGAGATAATTGGTTGCGCAGCATTTAGAAAAACCAAAAAAATTGGCTGTAAAAATCTCACACTGAAGACAAGTGGCTAAGAATGCTACGCATTAGTGGATAATTCTCTGAATTTCTGCAGAATTTTTGCGAAGGTCGTTCTACCAGAACTTTTTGCTAGATACTTTAAAGAGCAGAAACATTGCCCGGAAGTCGCCTCGCGACAGCAGAACGCATGTGGATGGCCCTACTGCTTTTGTGGGGGGCCAAGCAAGGCAGTCCAAAGATTACGGTTGCAGCCTATTCACTAACCCAGAATTTCAGTAGAGTAACCGCGCTAATTGAATCTCTCACTGCAAAAAATACCACACATAAATAGTAAGAATTGTTGCAATGAGATGAGGAGCACTTGGCGGTGTTCAGTTGGACAGTAGGGCTTTCTCATTTGCAGCTCATAAGTACTTACGTACAACGTGTCCTCAAGCTTTTTTTGTACTCGGAAATGGCATGGAGAGTTATATCTGTGTATGCGGCAAATAAGTACGTGGATCGTCGCCCTTTTTTTGAAAGTTTGAAAGTGTATTGAACTCCAAAGGCACGTAATATTTCTTGGCAATTTCAACTGCGTTTGTTCGAGCGCTGATAGAGGAAGGAGACCGCCGACGCATCATTTGAGTGCGATGGTTTGAAAGGACGACGTCGCGTGTGTTCTGTCCAATATGAATGTACCACAGGACCCACATTTTCAACGTCAAAGCCTCACAAGATTTGTCAGAGTTTATGTATCACTGGGTCTTGTGCCTCTGTGCCAGGCCTACAACGTGAAACCAGTGTCCTTCAGCGACCGCAGCATGGTAACGTTTACAATAGGTCAGATGAAAAGAAAAACTTAACTGGGATACGTGGAAATTCAATGTTAAACTGTTAAATGATGAACCATTCACAACTGGTGTAAAGAAGAGATTAGAGCAGGCAATCGGAACAGAAAGCGGGTCACTTATCACTGTCTGGGATCAGCTAAAAAGTGACGTTAAGATAAGTGCAATAGAAAGGTCGTCCGTCATACGTCATAAAGAAATGGAGAAGGAAAAACAACGAAAAAGTCAGTTGCAGTTCTTGCTAGGCACTGAGGCTCAACAGCCGGGAACTTTTACAAAAGAAATAAGAGAGCTCTTGTCTTGTTACACCTCTTGTTACACGCACGCCCGTCAGAATATAAATGCGCGTCATAACATCCAGCGTGCTAGCCAGTCATTCTTTCTTTCGCCTGTTATAAAAAAATACAAGTGCTGAGTCATCGGTAACCGTAACTCTCCCGTGATTTTACATCATTAAGAAAGACGTAAGACTGTGTGCGTATTGTACAAATCAACTGGAGTCAATGCTCCCATGGTGAAAGACCCCGCGCCATCGAGGACTACCCCGGTCACGTAGGATGGGACACAACGCTTTTATTTAGGGCGAACTTGTGCCCGAACAAGACGAGAGGAATAGAGCAAAGGTCCTTGCGTCTCGTTTCATCTCCGAGAACGACTCATCTCTTGTCTCCCCCTCGCAGTGCGCGTGCGCTCGCGCCTCCGTTGGCGAACACAGACAAGCTAGTTTGCGCTGCCGGTTTTCAACGCGGCCCACTTATCTTGCGGTGGTCAAAACACAAGGGATGGACAGACCCATGGCTTTAGGAGCTTCGCCCCTAAAAATACAAGTGCTGGTCTGGATAGGATTTCTATACGTCATTTAAAATTGGTTGCTCATCTCATTTCCGACACGCTCAGTTAATCAACCTTATCTTCAAAACCAGTATTTTTCCTTCCTCCCTAAAACTAAAAAAAGCAAAGGTCATACCCGTCTTTAAAAAAGGCAACCGGCTGTTAATTTCTAATTATCGCCCAATCTCTATTCTTCCCGCCATTAGCAAATTAATTGAGCAGTTATTTGCTAAGCGCCTGAACAGCTATTTATGTAAATTCAATCTTCTGAGTGATTGCCAGTTTGGTTTCCGATCGGGGCGTTCTACTAACCTAGCCTTACTTTCCTTAACACACTATATGAAAAAATCAATCGACACCGGAAATTTTGTGGGTTCAGTTTTTTTAGATTTCATTAAAGCATTTGATACGATTAACCCCGCTGTTTTGTTCCAGAAATTAGAAGCATATGGGGTAACAGGGCCACCTCTAACATTATAAAAAGTTATTTGCTCAACAGGTAGTACACAGTATATGTGGCTGACACCTTCTCTGAAACCAAGAATTTAACCAAGGTGTACCCCAGGGTTCCATTTTGGGTCCGCTGCTCTTTATTTTGTATATTAAGGACCTTCCAATTTTACCTTCAACAATTGTTGAAAATAAAATTTGATTTGATTTGATTTGATTTGACTTCATTCCTTTCATTGTGTCCTATATGCCGATGATACCACAATATCCTTATGCGATAAATCTATAACTTCTCTCACCTCCAATTTCAATACTGTGCTCAATAACGTCGTTAACTGGTGTAGCGACAGATTAACCCACAAAAAACTAAATTCATGATTTTCAGGACTTCCAAGAGGCAGACCAGCATCCTCCTTGCCATTATCCTCGGATCTCACACCATTTTTCCGTCCGAACATTCACCATTTCTCGGCATCGAACTCGACCGTAGCCTTACGTTTTGTTTTCATTTTGCACAACTTAAGCAGAAAACTGCATTTGGCATCCGGGCATTATTGAAGGCACGGCCGTTTTTCTCTCATCATGCACTGCTATCATTGTATTTCCCTTCATTCATAGTCATATCAATTATGGCATTGCTTCCTGGGGTAACGCATATTCTTCCCACAGTCCAACACACCCAGAATCAATCCATTCGCATTATTACACGTAATTCATATCGTTCTTCAGCTCCACCTCTTTTGCGCGAGAACAATATATTACCAGTGAATCAATTATTTAACTATACCTTAGGCATATTTTTTTACAAGTTACATCATTGTTACGTTTCATACTATGCCATCGATCTACTTCACTTAAGGAAAGGAAATTTCACTATGTTTGCAGCCAATAACAACTTTTTATTACCTACTGTGCATATAATTACGACAAGAAAACTTCTTGCTTTGCAGCAATTTCATTTTGGAATGGCCTCTCTCTCAACATAAAGTCTTCATCATCCATAACCATCTTTAAAAAATGCCACAAAGATTTTTGTTGTCATTAACATAGGAAATCCACCTATATTTCATGGTTGTCTGTAATAGTGTTTGTTCTTGTATGCCTTTATTTTGTAATAATGTAGTTCATGTTCGTTTCCTGTTACTTATTTGTCTATTTGCTTAATTATGTGTTTCCTGATTCTCAAACTTGTGTCTCTTGATATTTGGATTTCTTTTTCTTGACTAGGTATGGTCAGGTATATTTGTTTTGTTTGGCTGCCTTATATATTGGCGTTGTGCATTTCTCATCGAGGGTCCCGTTACAGTCGTCAGACTCTGGGACCCTCACCTCTATAATAATTTGCTTGTATGTTTCCGTACAAAATAAAATGAATTTGAATTTGAAGAAAAAATGAATTTGATTAAAAATAAGTTGGATGTCATTGACATCGAGAGGTACAGGGGTGCAAGTGCGCGCACGCGCAGAGCGACTCTGGTTGGGTGAAACGCCAACCAAACGTTCCCTGAGTGACGAAAAAGGGTATGCGCAAAAGAAGGAGATTAAAGCTATACAGTACAATAACGCAACTTCTAGGGACTTCGAAGCCGTGGAGCGCCAGTTTTTTTAACATTATAAGGAACTGATGGGAAGTGAAAAGCAAGGCAGCAAAGATTACGAGGAAACTTTCCTTCCGTCAATGCTAAAGTTAACTGATGCTGGTAGAGCAAGCATGGAGGCGCCGGTCAGTTTGAAGGAGATAAAAAAACCAATGACGAATTAACTACAGGGAAGTCGCCAGGACTAGATGGGTAGGGGACCGAGTTTGACAAGTTCTTCAAAGAAGAAGACACAGCAGTAATTTTGTACAGGGTAATATTGGAAGCGTATGCATAAAAAAATACCGCGTTCGTTCCTGAAAAGCCACATTGTGTTAATTCCTAAGACCTATAATCCTAAAAAGCTGTTGGCGGCAGAGTCGTATCGGCCAATGAGCTCAACGAATGTGGATTACAATATTTTCATGAAGGTTTTGGCTAATTTGTTTCGCTCGGTGAAGAGTGGTGGACTGGGACTGCAACATTTGTTTATCCGAATAATAGTTTTTAGGTTTATATTTCTCAGAGGGGAGAGAGATTGCTTTCTACGTACTGTGGTACAAGTCCGGGTACGTGATGTTATTCCTGGCTATGCAGTTTCAACTTCGGAAATCCGCTCTGTATGTGTGCGTGGTTTCTTGCGCGAAGTCGTGGATGCTTTTAGGATTTTGAGGGTTAGGTTTTCCTCGGAGTATCTGAGTAGTGTACCACGGAAGCGTTTGTACAAAGATATGATTGATGTGGATATACCTGTTCCGATTGACCGTGAGTTGTATGAAGCAGGTTCAGGGAAAGATGTTCTAAAAAGAGTGAAACGAATGCTAGTACCTCCATCCGTTAAATCTTTCTTCAAACTTCATAGCGGCACGTTACTAGTAAAACCCTGGCTGAATGAAAAAAAAGGACTATATGTACACCCATGGACACTTAACTGCCACTTATGTAAAAAGATTGAAACAATGAGCACATCTTTATAGACTGTTGGGACGCGGTGTTCCACTGGAACATCCTCAAATAAACCCTGAAAAAAGACGTACCATTAACACCTTATGGCATTCGCTTTTTGCCCGTAAACACGGATCGAGGCGTGCCCTATGATATGTTCATAACACTTATTCTGCTTTCTATGTGGAAAACTCGCATGGCAGTTCAAAATGCGGAAGAGGATGCTCGCACAGTGCGAGAGTTTTAAGTGGCGTGGGAAGGATTTGTCAATTTTTGCACGATGTTTGCACGATGTAGACGAGCGAGTCTATGTGGTTTCATGCGCAAAGTTGTATGGGCGTTCAAATGCGGAAGAGGATATGCGAGAGTGTGGCGTGGGAGATTTGAGTGCTTAGACGAGCGAGTTTGTGGTTTCATAAAGTTGTATGGGCAGTGCTTTTTGACTTGAGCAATGTAACACGTGAAAAGATGTATAAGGACCTCGTTATGTTATGTTACCCATTCCCTTATACAGGTCTATGAATGCAGTGGGAAGGGAAGGTGACGTGCTCAAGTGAGTAAAGAAAATGCCTGTGCGCGCCTCCGTTACGAGTTTCTTTTGTCAGCTCCACAGTGGCACGCTTCCTGTAAAGCCATGGCTCCAAGAAAAAGGATTAGACATACCTTGGAACATTAACTGTCGCATATGCTTAAAGCCGGAAACTATTGACCGCATTTTTCTTGACTGCTCAGACGCGAAATTTCACTGGGACATCCTGCAGCGTACTGCTAAAAAGGACCTGCCCATAAACCCTTTCGGAATCCGTTTCCTGTCTGTCGGTGATACAGGAGGCGTGCCATTCGACATGTTTATGTTGATCAGCATGCACAGCTTGTGGCACACAAGGATGGCTGACAGGCATGCCGATCCCAATGCGCGGCCCACCAGAGAGTATTTTATTGAGAGTATGGTCAACATACGTGAGGTATACAGAGCGCTGAGCGAACCACCTGATTGGTTACCAATGCTAGATGACCTTGTTCAGCTGAAGAAATTTTAAACTTGTATTATCGCAAAGGTGGCGAATGTATGAAATGAACTGCAACACGGATCGTGGGCGGGCCAGTTGGTACATATTTCTGAGATCAACAGCGCGAAAGAACGGGACAACCGAGGAGTAGACTAACACAGCGCTGACTAACAACTGAAAGTTTTATTATCGCTGGACAGCAATAAATAGGAAAAAGGAGGGTGACACCTGACGCTAGACTTAACAAAACATTTTTACAAACAAAAACAAAATGCCACAGAATCGGCACAGATAAAGCCGACCAGCACAAACAGTCCACCACATATCGGAGGCTCCTCCGCACGCGGATTCTGCAAGCTATCTAAATAACTGATTTCTTTCTCCGTAAGGGCGATGGGGGGTGTGCTGACACAATCTTGCTCCCGCTTCTGAATTTCCCATGCCTCTCGTATCCCTCGCCTCATTCTGTCAGGATAACGAGCCATCACGTGGCACTGCTAAAATGCAGGCTGGCATGCAGGCAGGTGTGCGCACTTTGGCACATGCGCGGCAAGCGTGCTTCCCGAGGAGTTCCGTACATCGCACGCCTGCTCTCGTAGGCGATCTTTGAGGCAGCGCACCGTCTGCCCCACGTACGAGCTTCGACACGACAACGGTATTTCGTAGAGCACATCTTCCTCACAGTGGACAGCCGGCTTTGTGTGCCTCTTTTTACACTTGTTTTCAGGTGGGCCTTCGCAATTTACTTTTCTACACATGCTGCTTAATTTGTTTGGGGCCAAAACACAAGGTCTACACCCGCTCGCCCTACAATTTTCTTCAGCAGGTGGCTTACAACATGGATGTAGGGAATGACCGCTACCTTTTTCTTCTCTGATGGAGGATCCCGTTGAAGTTGTGGCTTTCTCAGGTCTTTTAGCAGCTTGTGTCCTACGCTACGGAGAAGTGAATCAGGAAAGCCAGCCTTACGTAGACGGCGTGTTTAAACGTCAAGGCTGCCCTGCACGCGATGACGGCCGCGCCAGCTGCGCTCGCCATTTGGCCGCGCTCCTTCGATATTTACTACATCGCCGGCGCTAAGCTGTCAAGCCACCGCCGCAGCTTTTGCTGCGCTCGCTGCTGGTTTGCTCGTTATCTCCCGTTTGCAACGGCTGTTATCTGGGACGCTGTTTTAAATGCAGAGTATTTCTTTAACTCACGATGTCACCCGTTCTTGGCGTCCGTAGTAGTCCGCATCGCTCGCAGGTGCGCCCTCTCGGCGCGATCGTGGCGTGATAAAGGCGGGTGTCGGCGAGGCTGGAACGCACTCATCGCCGCGCTCTCTCGTCAGCCCCGCTCCTCCTCGCCTACTCTCCGCTCGCATCGCGCGCTCTCTCCGCGGTCGGTTCGCGCCCAACAGGTGGGGGGGCGCGCGCGTCGCGGGATCAACAACATCTGTGGCGTGATCGTGACGTCCGCATCGCGCGCGCGTGGCGCGATCGTGGCGTGATAAAGGCGGGTGTCGGCGAGGCTGGAACGCACTCATCGCCGCGCTCTCTCGTCAGCAGTTGCCACAAGTGCAACAACATTAACGTAACGCAAACTACTTAACGTCGTGCGCCCCCGGAAATGCTCTGCATTTGATCGTGCCCCTCGCGAGGGGGATGTTTGAGCAACATGGTTACTTTGTGAAAACATTTTTGAAGTCGTCGGCTGCACTGCCACCTGGCTAGCTGCCGGCGGCCATCGCTGCTGATATTGCTCACGTCATTGATGGCTCCGCCGGAACACTCAGTGCTCCCAAACGATGTGCCACTGCCGATGATATGGACCTGCACACTCCAGACAACCTGACTGCCTCGTTCCCGCCGCTGAATTCAACGAAGAATCATGCCGCCGCTGCCGTGCCTTCAAGGGTGCTGCTGCAGCCGGACACCAACCCATTCGCCCCACTCCGGGAGCTTGAGGAACAGAACGGCACTGAAGGCAAGCCTGACAATGCTTCCCATCAAGTTAGCATTATTTCTACCGCCCCGGAACGGAGAAAAACGCGCGCGAGGCTCGCTCTTGCCGACACCCGTGCGACAGTACTCATACATGCACAGGGATTACCCTCATGCGAGAAGCACACCTCACATGCCCCCTGGTTCCGTTCGCTGCCAGGACGGGGAGGGCGGTTGGATACCAGTAAGCTGTCGACGTAAACAGCAGAACCGTGTGATGGTCGCGACGACTCCGAGCCCAGGTGCTCCACGCAAATATCAACACACCGTCATCCTGCGGCCTAAGCAGCCGTGCCGCATCATGGATGAGCAGTTCATACGATTAGACTGAATCATAACGAACCACATTTCGGCTCACCTCAATCTCTCTGGGGAAGACCGAATGCCGAAGTTCATGGTTCGCTATTTAGGCCATAGCAACCAGCTCGCTGTCGACGCGGCGGATCCCGAGGTGCGCGACGCCCTTCTCGCGATAGCGTCTCTGCCAGTCAGCGGAAAGGACGTGAGCTTTCAAGCGTACCAGGCCGTTGGTCGCAACCAAATCACAGGCATTATTAGAAACGTTGAGGACATGACTTCTGATGAACTAATGAACTCATTGCACTGTCGCAAGTGCAAAATCCTGCAGGCACGCCCACTTGGTGACAAAGGGACTGTCATGGTCACATTTGAAGGTAAGAGCTTACCATATAAGGTCGGCCCGGGGTCATTTACCATCCGTTTTTTTTCGTACCGGGCGCGAGTGGCTTTCTGTGATATATGTTACAAAATTGGCCATTACAAGGAGCAGTGCCCGAATACTTTGGCAGCACGATGCCCTAAATGCGGTCTGCGGCAACACGAAGAGGGCACACAATGTCCGGGCACACAACCGAAGTGCCGCGCTGTGGTGGTTCACACTTGGCCACAGCCACAAACTTCCCCAAAAGACAACTAAACCAGAAAATTGAACAAAAACGCAAGCCGGCTTCCGAAAAGCAACGCAGGAAAAGGCAGACGCAGGGGCGCCAGCGCCGCAATCCCGAGGCCGAACAAGGTCTTTCCAGACCTATGCTCAAGGCAACACGCCAGAGTTTCTACACCGGGCCAACGGTACGCCCAGCTGCACATTCTGAGGACAGCGAGAGAATCACCTTCGCGGATGTAGCTAAACAGGCGAACGCGCGCCTAACAATCGGTTCTAGCAACGGCGCACCGCGTCCATCATGCTCGACACTAGCTCCCTCCGCGCGGCAACCTGCTCCGGGTGGAGGGGCGAAGCTTTCTGGAAGGAACTCAGCTCATTCAACAGCGTTCCCGCCTCCCGGTGACCACCCACATCCGCCCGCCACTACGACACTCCAGGATCTCGAACGGCGTCTTGAAAACCGTATGGCGGAAATAGAGAAATTAATCGATGCAAAGGTTGACCAGCTCATTACCCGGGCCATAGAGAAATGCGTCCACACCATCATGGAGCGTATCACACTTTCCTGCATGCTCCCTTTTGGCACAACTCCTCCGACAACCGTAGGAGCACATGTGATGCGTACGCCTTGGGCACCATCAAACTCCATTGCTCCTTACGCAACAACGCCCCACCATGGCTAGCTTTTCAAAATAATCGCAATGGACCACTGTCTTCCAGTGGAATTGCCGCTCCCTTCGTAGCAAAAGGGCTGACATGACTACCCGGTTCATCAGCAAGCAAGAAAACAGTCCACTGGTCATTGCCATTCAAGAAATCAATGGCCCTGTGCTGAAAATAGTGGGCTATGACGGCTATGCCCCGTCAGAAGACCTAGCTACACCCACGAAGACGGCACTGCACGTGCGACAGATACGCAACCGTGGTGCAGCAGTACTCTTAGCGTTGTTGGTTGCCGGTTAGAAGTCTCATCAGAGCGTACAATCCTCGTCTTCTGCGTGTACGTTGTTCCCGAAAACACAAGAAAAAGAGCAATAAGGTGCCCGTTGATCTCAGTTTCATCACCCACTTCAAGAAGCTGTATCCACAGGACACCATATTGCTGTGCGGGGACTTCAACTCTCAGCACGTCGCCTGGGGATACAACAAATGCAGTCCGCGCGGCAGGCGCATCATACAAGATGCCTCGAAGTACGGGCTTACACTTCTCAATACGCCCCAAACACACACGAGATTGGGAGAGACAGTTCACCAAGCAGACACGTCACCAGATCTCACCTGGAGCACCCGCCCACAGCTGTTTCAGTGGGAGGTGCTGGACGATTGCATGGGAAGCAACCACTTTCTGATAGTCATACGTTTTCGTACAAGCCCCACCAATACAAAGACTAAGTCAGACGCCACTACACGACTAAGCCATATCATTAAGCAAATCTGTTGGGGAAGTTGGTGCATTATGATTCAGAATATGAGACGATGCCTCAATAAATGTTAGTTGCAAGTGAGCGCTTGTCCCGTCGTCCTTCCTTACCGTCGTTGTCCAAGTCCCGCTCTATTTTTTGAATCATAAGCCTTATCACACACTGGGACAAATACCGCGAGTTATTACGGCAGCAGCCTCCGGCCAATAACATTGACTATCTGGTATCACAGCTATGCGCAGCAAAGCGGAAAGCCACCAAAAACCTACGGGTTCCGTCTGACCATCCAGAACCTGATAGACATCTGCTCACCTTATGGAATAGAAGGCTCCGGATTCTCGCTCAATACTGGCGGTCCGGCCGCGCTGCGCGCAACAAAGCACGGTTGCACAAAATACAGCGTTCCATTGAAGAGTACACGACTACGCTTGCGTCAGACCGCTGGATGGGAATTTGTGAATCTATGAATGGGCAGACTCACACGTCGAAGGTATGGGCCATAATGCGCTCTCTCCTCGGTCAGCGCAAAACCTACAACGTCGTGGCTCGTGTGGCCCTGCGGGAAGGCATTAGCGCTCAGGAGCTCGCCGAACAGGCCGCTCAAGTGTTTTTCCATCAGACGTCTCGCCCTACAGACACCACGTACCAGAAGGATGCAAGTTCTGAAGACAGCGAGCCATTTAATAGTCCCTTCACCATGCTCGAGCTGGAGCACGCCTTGCAGCATGCTAACGCACGTAGTACTCCAGGAGCCGATGGAATGGGCGTTGCTCATCTACGCAATATGCCCTACGAGTACAAGCACGCTCTTCTCGCCGAGTTCAACCGTGTTTGGGAAACAGGGGTACTGCCCTCCGCATGGAAGTTTTCTGTGGTCAAACCCATTCCTAAGCCTGATAAGCCACCGCATACCTTATCAAACCTCCGTCGGATCTCTTTAACTTCATGTGTTTGTAAAGTAATGGAGAGCATGGTCAACACACGCTTGCTGTGGTACCTTGAAGATCGCGACCTTTTGGCTCCTACGATGTACGGATTCCGCCCTGGGCTATCAACACAAGATGTGCTCCTCCGCCTAAAAGAGGATGTTCTCGACTCTAACTCAGTGCACCCACGAGCTGTTGTTGGAGTGGACATACGCAAGGCATTTGATGGCGTTCCACACACTACCATCATGACCAAAGTACGTGCCATTGGCATCAGAGGGAAAATGTACAACTTCATAGCGGGCTTTCTAAAAGGGCGAAGCTACCAAGTCGAAATTGGCCAAGACGCCAGTGCTGTACGAGTCAACCAGGTAGGCGTTCCAAGGCTCGGTGATATCACCGGCCCTGTTTAATATAGCTATGCATCAGCTGCCAAGACGCCTTGCGGACGTACCGGGCCTGAAACACGTGGTGTATGCTGACGATGTCACTGTGTGGACGCATCAAGGATCCATCGGTGAGCAGGAGGACGTCTTACAAAGAGCCCTGAACATTATTCACGACTACGCGACGGAAACAGGTTTACACACCGCCCCAGACAAAACCGAGTTCGTCGTCATTCATGGTGGCCGACACACCCCTGTCAAACAGGAAGACAAATGGTCTTTTAAACTTTACATCGGTGATCGACCCATAACTCGGAAATCTACTATCCGAATACTCGGTATACACCTTGACGAGAACTGCACAGCGAGCACTTGGTTCCAACGGGTTACGAGGACCAGCAAACAAATCCTGCACGCTTTACGCAGAATCTCTAACCGCACTCGTGGAGTAAACGAACGTGAAATGCGACAGTTTGCTCAAGCTTTTCTCGTTTCCCGTATCATGTATGGACTGCCGTATCATCCGGTCAACCGCACGCAAATGCTCGCGCTCGATCGGCTACTTAACGAGGCCAAACACGTTGTTACTGGCCTTTCAAGGTACACACGCCTCGATGCGCTCAAGAGCTGTAGCAAGCTCAACAGCCCTTCTGAGCTCGTCGACATGCACATCCGCACATAGGAGACAAGGCTTCGCGCGACAAATGCCGGGCGGTACACGCTCATGCTCCTCGGGTATGGCATCCACACATTGCCCACTCTGCCCAACAAAACACCGCCGTGGGAAGTCACTGCACTCACCGATGGCAAGCCACTTCCGCTTAATATGGACCCTACTCACCGAGTGCGGCGCCTTGCCTATGCCAAGAGGCATGCTAAGGCTACGAGCTCCCTCCCCTTGACTGAACGCATCGTATACACGGACGCTGCACTTCCCGTAGATGGTACCAGCAACACTTGCTATGCCACTGCGTGGTACGACCAGACAAATGGGTGCCAGAACCGACGCCATCATGCATCAACAGAGGCGATGTGCAGCACCCGCGCATAGTTAATGGCCATTCTAGATTATTTGGAGTGGGCCCTCGAAACTTCATCTGAAACTGACCCCGTTCACCATCGTGTGTACACTGATTCTCAGGCTGCCCATCGAGCATGCGCTAATGTTTTTTACACAGATCATGTGCTGCAGAAGATTCGACACCAGGCGTGCCTACTCCGTGAACGCGGTCACGATGTTACCATCCTCTGGGTCCCCGCGCATTGTGGTATCCCCGGAAACGAGAAGGCTCATAGATTAGCGCGCGCTCACCTTTACACCGCGCTAGCCAGAGCCTCCGATACTCCTTTTCCTCTCCTAGCTACCCCACGCGAGCTAGCAGATCCGATGGCAGACAAGTATTTGACAACAACAACGTGCGGCCTACCTCACAGCAGTTGGCAATCCACTCTTGATACCACCGCTCCCCTCGAAGATATTCACACGGCGAGAGTCTGTCCTGTTTCGAAGAATTCAGACAGGCACACTCCTTACTCCTTTTTTGCTGAACCGTTTCCACAGAGGTGACACACCACCGCCTGTAACTGGCACCTGCTCCACGTGCAACTGCCGCGCTGATCTCGACCACCTGTGTTGGGAGTGCCCCTTCTACATTCCAGCTAGGCTTCGTGCCCTGGCCACCATAAAACGGGGACTCTGGTCTTCTTCTCTCCGAACATGGGCCTGTCCGGATCCCAAGCCTCCGGATCGAGCCACCGAGATCTGGCGAGCACTCCTCCTGTTTCTTCAAGACCCGGCGGCGCCACCACTTCGTGATCGGCTCCTCGACAACCGCAAGATTCAAGCGGACCCCACTTAGCTGCCTCCAATGCGTTCATTAAAAAAAGCGGAAGAAGCCCAACCCTTTCCCTTTTCTATAACACCGTAGTCCTTTCCACCGCAGTGCCCTCAGCACATTATAATGTGGAGTAAACGTGGTTTCATTCATTCATTCACGCGATGATGGCAAGACCTCAACAATGAGTGCTTCAAAGAAGACGTAGCCACTCCTGCCTTGACAAGCTTGGAATGAAGCCTTTTTAGGAGCGCGGGGCATAGCTCCAACAGAGGTGTTCAGCGCTCAAATACAATCTTAGATCTAAGAGCTGAAGTTCGTTATTTGCGGGTGCCTCTTTAGTTAGCATGAAGTCACTTAAGGTTTCGGCGAAGATCCCCAAAAGGTCATCGACGTCTTGCGCTTGCCCGTTCTTGGACACCTTGCGGAAAATGAGAAAATCGTCGACGAAGAGGAAAACCTTTAACGCTGCCCTATCTTTCAGAGCTAAGTCCAGGCTTCTGTCATGCCGCGCAAGCACAAGATCGCTCAGGATAGGCGCAATGCATGAACCAATGCAAACCCCCTTAATCTGGAGGTAGAGGCAATCTTCAAACTTGATGAATGTGGAGCGAAGGTGAAAGGATAGCAGCTCAATAAAGCCTTCCGCGCTGATTCCGCATTCATTCTGGAAGCGGATGCGCCTAAACTGTCAACACCTTCTTCAACCGCTTAGCAAATGGAGGCGTGCGGCAGCGAATAGTAAAGATCTTTAAGATCTACTGAAAAGGCGCTCACCCCTTGTGGTCCCTCCATTTCCAAGAAAGTGGACACTTCCTGCGCCTTTCTGACTCGAAAGGGGTCGTCAATCGGTAGCACAGCAAGCGACCACTGCCGCGCATGTGGCATAGTGCGCGCACCTGCCTGCATGCCTGCTTGCACTTCAGCAGTGCCGCGTGCTGGCTAGTTATCCTGACAGGATGCGACGAGAGATACGAGAGGCATGGGAAATTCAGAAGCGGGAGCAAAATTGTGTCAGCACACACCCCATCGGCCTTTCGGAGAAAAAAATCAGTTATTCAGATAGCTAGCAGAATCCACGTGCGGAGGGGCTCCGATATATGGTGGGCTGTTTGTGCCTGTCTGCTTTAGCTGTGCCGATTACTGTGTTTAGATTGCGTGGCATTTTTTGTTGTTTGTAAAATTTTGTTGTTAAGTATAGCGTCGCGTGTGACCCTCCTTTTTCCTATTTATTGCTGTCCAGCGATAAAAAAACTTCAGTTTTTCGTCAGCGCTGTGTTAGTCTACTCCCCTGTTGTCCCGTTCTTTCACGCTTTAATCTCAGAAATGTTGTAAAATCACTGTAACCTGATTTTTTGTTTGCGACGAATGGTAATAAAAAGAAAAAATTGAGCAGTCGGCTAGAGGTCCGCTTCTTAACGGGAAAGTCCCAGGTTCGATTCCGGCCACAGGAACATTTTGTTTTTGTTTTTCACTTCACCCATTTACATATTACAGACGCCATGAGTGAGGACCATAAAAATTTGCTTTAAATAATGGTATTGATTTTTTTGCGCTTTCATTATCTTGAGAAAAGTTCATGGTTCAATACACACGCGGTGCGACGCAACCCAAAATATCATCTGGTACATAGTTACAACTTCGTAGCATTTAACTAAGTGAAAACTTACGATGTTCAACAACATAAAATAACATACTTTATAAAGCGCGCAACATTACAAGAATACGGAAATTCAACACATTTTGATGAAGTAACAATTGCATGTATGGCAAATACAAAAGTAATAATGCACAGTGATTTGAAAGAAAAAAAAGAGTTTGCGAAAACGTTACCAAGATGAAAAAAGTTTCGGTTGTGTAGAGGTAAGGCTGCGTAAATTATTTCTCTAGAGTTGAGTTTATTTAGAATTCCTTCTACACGGTTTTAACCCTTTCAAGGCCGGGGGTGGTCCCACAAAATGGAATCAACCAATCATCCTTGTTCCTAAAAGAATACCCAGTTTTAGGGACCCTCGGCCAACAGGATAGGGATAAAAATGTTCAGACTTTTTTTGCACCTGATCAGTAGGCTTACGTTCTATAATAGAGGAAACGGTGAAAATTTGTGAGTGGAAAATGGGGTTCACAGGTAAATCATAGGCTAAGTTTGCTTTAACGGACGGACTTTCTTAGCATCGAGTACATCCCATTTATGTTTTGTATTGATATAGTACCTCAGCCCAAAATAGAATAATTTAACTGAGCATAAAAAATGTTTAATGACTAATAACGTTAAATTCTTACGTAGAACATGACGTGCTCTGCAGAGAGAGCCTGAAAACTTAGCCAGAGAACTCAGTACATGGCTCACATGCGAATCTAATGACAGATATTGACTAAAAATAACCCTGGGTGATTTTACTGCATGCGCGACTTCAGTGTTGTTTGAGCCTATCCCACCATAACTCCGGTAATTTAAACGCTTCTGAAAAAGTTTTGGTTTTGGTGGAGTTTATTTTCAGTGAATTAGACGCTGTAATTCATGCCGTAAAGTTCCGAAAGAATGCAAGAATGCGGAATAGGCGAACTTTGGGGTCAGGTGCGAAAAGCTACAAAAAAGTGACTGCACCGCCAACCAACGGAGATATCAATAAAAAAAAACGAGATAGGTTAATTTTCGGGTCAAGTCCGGAAATGGCAATAAACTAAGTGGCCTCACCGACACATGAATAGATGATTCGCGTTTATTTTGTTTTATTTTCTACACTTAGGTTCGCCCATACGTGTATGGTAGACCGTTCAAGGTTGTGACAGACCACAATGCGCTGTGTTGGCCCGCCAATTTGAAGGACCCCTCTGGCCGCCTTGTGCGTGGAGCTTGCGCCTGCAAGAGTTCGACGTTACAATCGTCTATAAATCTGGCAGGACACACTCCGACGCTGACTGCCTGTCCCGCGCTCCCGTCGACCCACCACCACAAGACTCTGATGAAGACAGCGCGTTCTTCGAAGTCGGGACGGAGAGCGACCTAGTCGCCCAGCAGAGTGCCGACCCCGACTTACGCGTCATAAACGACTACCTCGAAGGATGCAACGTCGCCGTGCCGAGGACCTTGAAACGCAACCTACCACCATTCACCCTGAAAAACTTCGTTCTAGTGAAGAATTTCAGCCCCGGAAGGAGAACAAATTATCTTCTTGTCATCCCCGCAGACTTTCGTGACAAAAGTTTGGAAGCGTGCCACGATGACCCACCCGTCTTCCGGACATCTCGGAACAGCCCGCACAATTGGAAAAATCAAGGCGAGGTACTACTGGCCCCGCCTTACATCCGCCGTCATCCACTACGTCCGGAGCTGCCGTGACTGCCGGTGACGAAAAAGACCACTGACAAGACCCACCGAACTTCTGCAGCCGATCGCCGCCCCATCGAGGCCCTTCCAACAGATTGGAATGGACCTTCTGGGCCCGTTCCCAACATCCCGATTTGAGAACAAATGGATTGTCGTAGCAACAGACTACAGACCACTGCTCTTTCGAGAGGGACTGCACAAGAAGTCACCAAGCTCTTCATAAATGAAATTGTACAGCGACATGGAGTCCCTCAAGTCCTAATCACGGACCGCAGGACGGCCTTCACTGAGGAGCTCATGCATGGAGTCTGAGGCTACAGCAACACGGATCAACGAAGAACGACGGCGTACCACCCCCAAACGAAAGGGCTAGCGGAACGTCTGAACAATAGGATCACGGACGTGGTGTCTATGTACAGGGCCGTCCACGCTAGGTGCGAACACCGCGCAGCGTGGCCGTGCTCCGCGGGGCGCCAGCGCACAAGCCGCGGCTGCGCATCGACGCTCAGCGGCGCAGGCGCACAGGGGCTTGGAGGCGGGGCTTTGTGTCGTCTGCTAGCGCGGGAGCGCGCCATGCTTGCTTTCCTGTGAAGTTCGCCCAACTCTCGGCAGGCTTGTAGCGTCCTTGCACGCAGCGACGCCTTGCGGGAAAGCGCACTTCGCTCACTGCGGCGCGTTTGTAGTTCCTGCGTAAGACAACTGAGCGCTTCCTTTTTTCCGTGCCACCATCCCAGTTCAATGCATATATTGTTACAAACATTTCTGGACTGGTTTGGTTGGGATTATGGGGTTTAATTCCGCAAAATGACTGTGGCTATGAGACGCTGTAGAGTAGCACTCCGGATAACCACCCGGAGCTCTGCTGTGATATAGCTCAGCAAACGCGCGTTCTTGCATTTCGCCTGTGTTGAAACGCTGCACCTGCTACCGGGATTGAATATGGATCTCTCCGCTCAGTACAGCCAAGCACTATAACAAGTGAGCCGCGGCTATGGGGAATTCTTGGGTCTTGACGACATTCTGGAACTAAAGAGGGCTACGAAGCAAAGCTTTATTTTCTTCGTGTGCTCTTTAAAGCAGATGGCCATATTTACCTGGATATGGCGTCTGGCTCACTTTTTTGTCGGAGTGTTTACATGCTCTGTGCAGCTCGGAAGCGCTCGTGGGTGGCTCAACGCGACTTCGAATGACTTCACAGCAGAAATTTGAAGCATAGCGGCTAAGGTAGAGCCTAGGTTGAGCACAAAAAATAATTGGTTTAAAGTAGTCGTTTCGTGCCGTGCAGTGCTGGAATGGAAAGGGGATGAACTACAGTAAGCTGTCACAATCCTTGCGATTGTATTGAAGGCATATTGAACATACTGGTCATTTTTCTGTTCGTGGCGTTGATAGGCCATGCGTTTTGGGATGGTAAGGAGAAGGACGCAGAAGTGATGGACCGCAAGAACGGAGAAGCTGTTGCACAACGGTGGGGCATGGAACTAGTGACCAGAGCTTCATTACTCACATAGGCCCATTGCGGGGAAATACGAATCAGAACAGAAAAAAGGCTACGTAGCAGGTGGCAAGAAAGGGTAGGTAGGGCCTCTGTGTCTAAAATATTAGCCAGGTATATGCTTCGCAA
Organism: Haemaphysalis longicornis; assembly: GCA_013339765.2. Taxonomy (NCBI): domain Eukaryota; kingdom Metazoa; phylum Arthropoda; class Arachnida; order Ixodida; family Ixodidae; genus Haemaphysalis; species Haemaphysalis longicornis. The sequence continues at coordinate 178,265,595 of CM023453.1, forward strand.
CTAATGATATACGAACTATAACTCAGCAGGCCACAGTGGGACCAGCCCAAGACTCTGCCGGAGAGTAGGATGATCGTGCTGGATGCGTGAGACCCGCTTGCTGGGTGGCTGCTTGAACTATCTCGACAATGGGCGATGATCTTGTAACAAAATTGAAAAACCTTGCCCAAGGTTACACAAGGCTTGATCCATAGCGAAGCTGAAAGATTTCTTTCTATGTAAGCACTGAAAGACGCACCTCGACGCACTGCATTAGCTTTGAAATTGTTTATTTACATGGCCTGTCACCGCTCTCCACTTTGGTAGTAGCAGTCATCGTCATATCCATCTTCCTTCCTCATGCATGAATGGCGGGCCCGGTACGTTTTGTCGGCAGGTTTGCACATTTCGCCCAAAGTGGAATGCTTCAGGACGCGCTAAAACCGGCGGCCACCGCATTCGCGAACTGGGCGTCTGTAGAGCAAGCTGTATTGTCCCCCTCCCCCCCCCCCCCCCCCCCCCCCCGTTGAGATGCAGACGCACGTGAACTGCTTCCTTGGTATTTGTTTTGCGAGCACCACGCGCAAGCCTGGGCTTCTCCAACCGCTCGTCGTGAGGCGCGGGCTCACATGAGCGGTAAACTGCGGGAGTAACCTTGACCCGAAGTTTTCTGATGACGCCGCACACCGCACACATTTACGGCCTGCAACAACAGCACCGCTGTTAAGCAAGCCAACAGATATCGAGACCAATGTCGCGGGATCGAAACCCAGCCGCATGTTGCCAAAATTCCATGTACGCGAAATGCACGGACCCTCATGTGCTGCATAATGCCAGTGCACATTAAATAAATCCTGGTTGTCAAAATTATCCGCAGCTCTCCTCTTCATAAAAAACCAAACAGGTCCAGAAATGTTTGTAACAATATATGCATTGAACTGCGATGGTGGCACGGAAAAAAGGAAGCGCTCAGTTGTCTTACGCAGAAACTACAAACGCGCCGCAGTGAGCGAAGTGCGTTTTCCCGCAACGCGGCGCGGCGCGCAAAGACGCTACAAGCACGCCGAGAGTTGGGCGAGCTTCACAGCAAAACAAGCACGGCGCGCTCCCGCGCTAGCAGACGACACGAAGCCCCGCCTCCAAGCCCCTATACGCCTGCGCTGCTGAGCTTCGATGCGCGGCCGCGGCTTGTGCGCTGGCGCCCCGCGGAGCACGGCCACGCTGCGCCGTGTTCGCACCTAGCGTGGACGGCCCTGTACGTCTATGTCGAACATAAGACTTTGGATGAAGTCCTTCCGTATTTCACATTTGCGTGCAACACGGCTATCCAGGAAACTACGCAGGTGACGCCGTTCGAGCTTATGTACGGTAAACGGCCGACTACGATGCTTGACGCCATGCTCTCTGACGTGGAAGACAACGACCGCAACGCCGACGCCCAATGATTCCTTCAGCGTGCAGAGGAGGCCCGCCAGCTTGCTTGAGTTCGGACTACGGACCAGCAGGTGGTGGATGCCGGACGCTACAACCTGCGACACCGAGACGCCTAGTACTGCCCAAGGGATTGTGTGTTGGTTTGGACTCTCACCGGACGACGTGGACTCAGTGAGAAGCTTCTGCGATGGTATTTCGAACCCTACTGGATTCTACAACGTGTTGGCCAACTTACCTACCCTGATTGTTATTTCGGAATATCACGACGACGCCCACGGCCCGAAATCGTCCGCGTGGTTCGCCTGAAACCTTACTACGCAAGATGACGGAATTTTTGTTACTTCTTCAAACTGTGTTATTATTTTACATCGGGTCGATGCACTCTTAGAGAAGAGTAATGCCGCGAACCATGCATTGGGTTTGTTAAACATTGTTTTGTTTTTGCCGACCCCCTTTGCCGAGCTGTGTTATGTGGGTTATCCGAAGGCCTCGTGAAGCGCGTGTTCCATTCTTTGTTTTTTATTGCGTACGTGTCCCTATCGTTTGATAGGGATAGTGTGTCGAACTAACGTCACCAGCCTAGAATAATCTTCTTGATCTACTTTGTTCTGGATGCATATTCGACGGTTCGAGAAACACTCGCTTTGAGAGATAAATGCCCGCAGAGCAGACGCCGCAGTATTCACTTTGTTGACTGCTGCTTCGCCGTCTCTGTATTTTTTGACTTGTTAGTGGAGCACAGGTGCGCTTCAATAAACTTGTTTTTCATTCAAGACAATGGCGTCATGTTTGGTTTTGTGACAATATTCAGCCTACACTATTTTCTAGTCTTTACTGGTGCCCAGAAAGCTAAATATAAATGTTGGAAAAAAAGAGAACCCCAGTGTGCTATTGATATTCCCTTTCGTCTGATCTGTGTTTGATGTTGGGTGATTCAGGAACAAATGAATTAACACCACAAACTCGCCAGCTTGCCATCTTTTCTGGTGGAATAATAACGTCATAAGATTATTGAGAAGTCTTTTAATGAATTCATCATGAATAGTTTTCATTTGATTTGATTGTGAGGTTGAACGCGCCGAAGCTAAACTTTGGCTATGAGGCGCGCCGCAGTGGAGGGCTCTCGATTCTGGAGTAGTTTTGACCACCTGGGAATCTGTACCGTGCGCCAAAATCTCAACACGCAGGCCTTTTCATTTTTTGCCTCCGAATAAATTGTTTTGTCCCGCAAATAGTCGGCATACGGCTTTTCATGAACTGTACTATTTGTTATGAGTAGTGTTAGAAAGCCCCCACGCACAAGGCTATTCCATCACGTAAAGGACACAAGCACGTGCCGACACAGGCGCACAAGAAGAGGGTACGGTCTTTTGTACCTTCGCTCTTTGGGATCTTCGCCTCTGAGTCGGCGAGCCCGCATACCAGTAGTTAAATATCTGCAGCAATTCAGAGAATCGTCTAATAATGCGTAGCATTCTTGTTTAGAGTGTGTCTAGATTGTGCGTTCTTTAGAACAAAGTAGGACGTGATTGCTGGCTAGTTGGTTCATGATGTACGAACAAAATATGGCTATGAGTAGAGGAAGAAGTAAAGAAGTTTGTTGACGCATTTTTATTCGTATTTCCAGCCTTGTTTTGCGGAATATTTTTGTTGATTCATCGGGTTTTGGGGAGTTGTATAAAATAGGATATTTTTGGTTATGTCACATCAGGTTTCTTAACACTCAATTTTTTCTATTTCTGTTACTTTTTTTTTTTTCCGAATTCTGTCCGAGCATTTTCCATTTTTTATACTGTCCGATCTCCATTTTTTATCTCTGTCCGGACACGCCGTCCTGTGTTCTTTTGTACGTGTAGTCGTTTTTCGCGCTTTTTCCCAAGAAGCTCCATTCCCGTTATTAGAATGATTAAAGGTGGAACTTCCGCCAAATCTGCAGTTTCATGGAAATGCAGGGCGTTACACTGTTCGCAAATTCGCCATTTTGTATTTCGTATTCTGCGGGTTGTTTCCCGGAATTTTTGCGCTTATTCTTAGCATTTTGCGGGAGAGGAATAAGAAGCATGCTTTTGATTTTGTGAGTTCTTTTTTGATAAAGGTTTAATTTTTCTAATTTTCTTATATTTTTGTTTTTCAGAATTTTGTCCGACCAACCATCTCCGTTTACCTCTTCATAACCTTTAAAGGTAGAACTTTGGCTAAATCTGCGTTTTGTGGAGATGCAGGATGTTGCACGGTCCCGTCTCTAGGGGTACTCGGCAAAGAGTGCACCGCATTAAAAGCTTGCATCAGGTGCGCTGCTTACGCGTGCCTCGAAGAGAACGAGCAGGGACTGAGGGGCACCGCTGTGCTGTAGCCATTGTAATGGTACCAGTCTATTGCAGCTGGAGTCGAGCGAACAAACTGCGATCTTCGTCCAGCCTGAGGCCAACAGCGCCATAAAAATTCCCACTGTTTGTGACTACTTCTGCCCTGGCTCACTTGTATTGGCCATTTTTGAAGAAACGAGGAAGTCATAGCAGGCGTTGTGACAATGCCGTTCTGACTGGAAGATTGTAGTCCTTCGTTAGTTTAAGTATCACTGCAGAAAAATGCGTGCTAGGGTTTTCTTAACTGCGGCATCAGTTCTTTACATATGACAGGAAATCATTCACTGAGGCGAGATGTTATATGCCGCATTGGAAATTTGACCTAGAATGACCCCGTTGGCAACACGAATGATGCAAAACTAAAGTAATTTCAGAAAGTCCAAAAGCGAGCCAAAGATTGTTAGCCGGTTGTAAGAGGTGATAAGTACCAAAGTTAATAAGGACCTAATGTTAACCTGCAGTATAAAGGAATTAGGATTGATTGAGGTGGATTCACGGGGGTTAGGATGGCTTAAGCTAGATTAAAGGGTGATAGGGTGGTTTCCTGTGGGCATAAAATTAGAAATGGTGGGTCCTGCGTAATAACAAAAGGTGGAGTAAGAAGTATAAGCCAGAATAAACACGAAACGACATTGATTAAAATGAAAAATAACCTGTATCAGTATAGATACAGACGATTTAGAAACTACTGAATAGCTGGGGTGCTGTGTGAATGCGTGGACGTTTTTATGAGAAAGGTACTCGTCACAATAGTGCCCCAGGCTTTCGCCATCAGAGCATGTAGGAAGGCTTAAATATCCCGAGAAATGATTTTGAACCTGCTTGGTTTTGTACTTTTGCTTAGAAAAAAGCAAACTTCTTAAATAACTCGCGCATTTCTTCATAATTTTCAAAACCGTCCTCAAAATCACTATTGCCCATTCGGCATGCTTGGGTTTTCAGTGGTGACTGGAGAGCAGCGAGGTTTAGACAAATATACAAAGTTCTAGCAAGGAGCAGTAGAATGTCATGGTTCGCATTACACCAACCACAAAACATGCCGCAAAAAACAGTCCAGATTCCGCCTGTCGGAGAGACTTTTTTTTTTATTATTACGCTGAAAGGCGAACAAATAACTTACTGTTTCTGAACCATTTTTGTTGCACGGCGAATTGTCACTTAGAAACATGACGTGGTACGTGACGTAGCCATACACGTGCGCTGGCATATGGCACCGGCCATGGCAGTCATCTTGTTTTTGATCATCCTGCAAGTAGACATGACACATAGCATTTAGCAGGTCCCGTCTGACAACTCAGTTCTCTTCTCATGGCCCAAAAAAAGGCATTTGGCAGTATATTACTTAAAATGAAGAAGGAAACAAGTGTCCATCCCTGCTGCCTGCCAGGCGTGAACCACTTGTCCACTACACAGTATTCCGGAACCAACTGCAATTGCACTGGTTTAATCATTTTCATTACGCTACACATAGACTGCGGATACGTATGCAGCCAACTGTTTAAGTGCCAAGTCGTTTAGCGAATCAAATTTTTCGTGACCGGAGTTAAAAATATCAAGACATTTCCGAGCGCGCGCACATGAGCGCGGGCCTGGCGGCGACCGCCCAGCGTCCTCTGCGGATGTTTGTCGAGCAATGCGTGCCCAATTAGGGAGATAGACTGGCCAAGATTGCGGCGACTTCCGGGCAGTTAAAGAAACTTTGAAAACGCCGAGCGCTCGTGTGTGCGTGCCTCGCGGCGACCGCCTGGCGTGTCTGGCGCACGTTTGTCAAGATTGGGCAAGATTGGCCAAAAACTCCAGCGGTCGCCGCAATCGTGGCAACACTTGCTCGGAACGAGACAGACTCCAGCGTTCACCGTATTTGGCAACACTTCACTTGCTCGGAACGAGAAAGACACGTCACAGCGCACACCCCTCCAAGGTGATGTTCATTGATTATCACTTCAAAGAAAAAAAAGAAGCTCACACTTATAGCAACAGTGATGGAGTAAAGGTCGTTGCGGCAGTGAAAAAGGAGTAAATCGGGTGCAATTATGAATTTAAACGACGATGATCGTGAAGGTTGCGTACACTTTCGCTACTTTCAATTCTTGCGCGTTAGTGTGAGGTTCGTTCATTTTTTTACGACTGGACGTTAAGGGAAGGACATCTAACTCTTCTTGGGGCGGAAAATGTGAGAATGTGGTTCAATGTTTCTGATTCCTGGAAGATATAGAAACTTTACTGGCGCACTGCGATACTCATTCATTGTAGGGTTTAACGTGCCGGCGCAACGCAGGCGATGAGGCGCGCCGTAGTGGACGGCTCCGGAATAGTTTGACCGCCTGGGAATCTTCAACATGCGCCGGAATCTTGTGCACAGGGGCGTTTTTGCTTTTCGCCTCCATCAGAGCAGCGGCTGCAGCGGCCGGGAATCGAACCCGCGTTCTCAAGCTCAGCAGCACAACGCCTTATCCACTGGGCCACCACGGCGGGTGTACTGCGATACTGTATCCTTTTTTAGATGCGACGCTTAGAGGAGCATCTCTTGCCGGCGGCCCTGTCCTTCCTGCGTCATCGTTGTCCGCGTCCGCACAGCTGCGTCTCTCCACCGCTCACCCCCTCTCCTCTTCTCCGGTAGCGAACACTCTCGCCCAACATCTGCGGGCGCGTGGCGCAGCGCACTCTCACTCCGCCGGTTGGCGGTGCTGCGCGCTGTGCGCATGTGCAGTACTCTCTCTCTCCGCGGTCTCCTCTCCTTCGCGTGCGCTGCCCATATAAGCTGAGTGCCGCGCTCCGACCGGTCTCTCAGTCGACGGTCGCCGGCGCTTGCGCTTGCGCCGCATCCCCTCGCGTGGAGCCCAACGATGTGATTGAAACGCCATTCACGTTCACTACGCGTTTCACGCAATTCGTCTAATCGACCCAACGGAACCCCCTTCAGCTCGCCTCACACCAGGGTTCCCGCGAGGGGAGGTGGGCGTAATTTTTACATAGTTTACGTGTAAACTGAATATTTGCTCATCAACCAGTCAGCAGTGCACAGCAGTGCGATTATTAAAAAAATCACGGAAGCGTGCACTCACGCGCAAAAGTTGAATGGCAAAGCTGTTTTACGTGATCATTTCCGGAGACATAATTAAGTTTGAGTATCAGGACTTATTAGCGTAGTTGCGGGGTTAGTAATTGCAGCCGTATGCGCCGAAAAGGTCGTCATTTTCTTCGAGGGGAGCGGTGGAGGCAAAGTCATCCTCAGCATTGTATACTTCCACCAGCTCTTCGCCATCGACGCGGGGCAGCGGTGGCGGGATCTGACAGTCGTCTCGGGAAGGGTTGGCACACTCGTAGCCATGTCTCCCATGTCTCCCATAACAGCTTCTACAGGATTCGGCGGCCGCGGTAACCTCTCCCATGCCGGGTGTCTCTTCACGGTTAGCATTAGTGCCGCATTTTTTTACATGCGCTTACATGCTTACATGCGCAAGCGCGCTGGACCACAGCGCTGGAGCTTTTTAAATGCGAATGCATTTATTAGTCGGGGATTGTCTTGCGTCCATCGAGCCGCGTGCGCCTGCATTCCTCCAGCGCGAGCGCACGTGAGCGCGCGCCTCGTAGTTCTGCCTTCGTCGTCGTCGTCGTCGTAAATGCGAATGCATTTCTTAGACGGGGGTTGTCGTGCTCCGTCGGCGTGCGCCCGCAGGTGTTATCTCTCCGCGCTCAATGCCGAACGCATGCGCTTGAAGCGAGCTGTACTAGTTTGCTCGAAGCGGCAAG
>CM023453.1:178273226-178290726 GCA_013339765.2 Haemaphysalis longicornis
CTTTCTGTCGTCCAGAAAGGGGTTTCCATCCCAAGGCCTGTACAATTTCAGAACTGCTTATTCTAAAATCGTAATTGCCTGTTACAAACATGGCAGCCCTTTTTTGCACTTTCCAACTTTTCTTTCAGAACGTTAGTGAAAGTGTCTAAAGAAACACAATCATACTCTAGAATCGGGCGCACATTTGTAATATACAGAGTTTCCTTGAGTGGTTGCGAGGCGTCGTTAAAATGTCTTGGGAAAAAAAAAAAAATAAATCAAGCGTGAAGCCTTGGCTCTGATTAAGTCTACGTGAATGGTCCAATCTAGTGTTGCCGTTGATGTTACGCCAAGATACTTAACTTGATCTACCTTTTGTACTGCGCAGGAATTTCAGTAATACGACCTGGATACTCCCTTTTTTTGTTAGTAAATTGCGCATGAAAAAACCTAGTTAGGTTTAAACTCATTTGCCACCTGCACACCAAGACGCAATCTTATCGAGGTCAGACGCAGTACTGTGGTGTTATCAACACACTTGACTGGGCAATACAAAACACAATCATCAGCTTTAAAGCCTCACTGTAGATTTCAAACCCAGTGAAAAATCAGTGATAAAATAAAAAAGAAGCGGACCCAGAACAGACCCCTGTGGCACCCCGGACAGCACTTCAGCTGGTGATGAAGAAACCCCATTTGTCACAACACATTTTTACGGCCGCAAGATAACCCTTAAGGGACACTAAAGTAAATTTTGTCAAGCTCCCGTTTTTCTTGCACTGCGTAGACTGGCTCAAATTAGCACCTTTTCATCGTTTATCCGGTTGACAAATGGGTAATTATTTTACAAAGCGCGAAAGAAAACTACCATGCGCGGTTTGCGGGGGCCCGCACCAAACTAAGGCTGTGCGTTGAGAGGAGGGGGCCGTGATTGGACGATCCCCAAAGGGTTAGCAATCACAAAATTTTCGGTTTGGGTTTTCTGTAAAACAAACCAATGGCTTTGTTGGATGGGCATTCTAAATATCTCAGTAATCATCGTACCGCGCTTCTCCCCAGTTGTCGGCTGAAAAATCCCAAAGATAAGCCTCCCAGGACGGCTTGTAGTCGTAGCATTCACTACCGAACCTACGCAGTGATGAACGCCCTCCGCGTACCCGCAGACCCCCAAATGCATGGCTTTTCCCCCATTTTTGGAGCTTGCCTCCCTCATGCCTGTATCGTAAAAAGCTTTCGCACCGGGCCCAAGGGTCTGTTCATTCGGCCTGTGCCCACTGCCTGCAAGCAGTCGGTGCTTAGGGCAACAGCACGCCAACGAGAACTCGCTAGCGCGCCAGTGCCAGCCTACGCGCGTTTTGTGAACTATTTCGTGTAGCCATGAACGTTGGGGCCCCCAAAAAAAGGGTGAACTCAATATAGAAAACATCGGCGGAAAACAAAAAATTAAATTTAAAAAAAAAAAAACACGTACCCGGGGGGATTCGAACTCGTGACTCGCAAAACATTTGCGGTGAATAGCGCCCCAGACTGCTAGGCCACGGAGGGGGACGCGAAAGCCTTGCTAATATAGGGTATATATTGTAAAAACCGGTTTACACTTTTATTTAGTTTTGGCATTTCAAGCCGCTTAGGTGACTATTTGTTGTACTGCGTCGTGCAGTAAGCGTCGCCCGAGTTTCCACAGTAGCTCACGTCTAGCAATTGCATTTCGTAGACGAAAAGCGTTCGCAGATGCGTAGTCGTGCTGCTGACCGCTGTGCTTTTCGCCCAGCGCAAAAAAATCTTCCCGCCCCTAGTTTTACGCTGTACGGTAAAAATATCAGTTGATTTTTTTTCTTAGTACCTATATTGACTTCGCTGACTCTTCTCCCGCCTTCAAGAGGCCTTTATTTTCCTACTGGCGTACCTCAGCGAAGCGTCGCATGTCAGCGCTTGTGTGAAGCGACCTTGACTTGGAGCTAGATACAGTGTACAAACAAACCAAGAAAAAAAAGGCACATTCTTCCATTCACAAACGTGTCCTGGCTTCGTTTCAACTAAGCGAACAAATTGCGACCAAGCAATTTTTTTTACCTCCTTGATTGCGACGACCCCCGGCGGCCGGCGGACAAAACGCTGTGGGCCGACTGACTCTGTCGCCGGGGAGCCGTGCAGTAGCGCAGCCGTGGCGCAGCCAATTGCCAGCTCATCCCCTCCTGACGTCACACGAAAACGCCACAGAAAAGGGGCGAGCGTAAAGAGAGGAGGCAGCTTTTTTCGAATTTTTTTTCTACTAAATAAAACGCGTAAACGCGCCTAGAGGGACGAAACATGGCCTGGGGACTCCGGGCTACAATTTGCGCTAGTAATCCCGAAATGTTTAACACGTAGTGCCCCCTTTAATTCATCTATGTGGGTTTTAGGAATAAAAAAAACGAAAAACTTATGCACAAAAGATTTTTGGGGGACGACTTCAAAATCTTTTTAAAGTTAAAAAATACAATTTAACAAGGTTTTCGTTCGCGCTGACCACCATGAACAAAAATACAACGTTTATTTGAATGCCTTGGTCGAAAGATAAAGCGATGTCATGTACGAATTCGGTTAGCTGTGCAACACAATTGAGAAAGACCTGCGGGAAAGGTATGTTGAGACGTTATCTGTTGAATTATTATGTTGAAGGCGTTTTATAAGGCAAGAACAATTATGTGTTCTAGTGTCTTGCAACATAGGGGGGTTTTGATACTGGTCTATAGTTAAATACTTTATCCTTGTCACCGGATTGGTGCAAAGGCGTTATATTGGCTAGCCTCCACTCTCGGGCAGTTTTTCCCCGCCTAACGATACATCATACAAAAAACTGAAATGGAGCGATGTGATCGCAAACGTTCCAGGATGTACTTTGAAATACCGTCGAGACCACGCGCAGAGTGGGAATTCAGTTTATTACAAAATCTTTCTTATACCTGATTCAGTTATTATAATGTCATTCAATGCTGGTAGTGAACTGAGTGTCGTAACCGGAGATATCGGGCTTGGCGGAGAAAAAAAATGCTTGAAAATACGCATTGAAGCATTCTGCTCTACTCTATCATCTTTAAGAAATTTGTCGTTATGCATGATAAACGGAATTCCACTGATGTCCTTTTTGTCACTTTTAATTTAACGCCATACTTCCCTTTTGATTTGTTTTGATTGTACTATTAAGGGACGATAAACGCCCACACTTCGTCAGCTTCATCTGCTCCTTCAGGCTAGAGGTCAATCCTTTACCCTTTCTAAATAATTCAGCACTTCGCGTGCTACATAATCTTTGTACACCCTAGCCTTCCGTTTAATTGACGCCGTATATCTTTTTAATCCAAGGTTTATCACCACGACGATTGGCAGTTACAATTTTTGATCGGACTTGAATGTTTTGCAAAGATAACTGTTTTTCTTTAAACAACGCCCACAACCTTTCGATGACATTGTACTGACAGCATTGGATAAAACGGAAAGGGATGTATCAAGTTCGGAATCGATGGCATCAAACCTGCATCTATCGTATGCGAAAACGTTTCGCGAGCGAGGCCTCCTGATTTCTATCTTTTTCCACTCTGAAACAAAATACAAACAAAAAAATACAAAAAACCTGAAAACAAACAACCTGTAAAAGACAACCAACATGGCTTCCGTACTAACCGTTCTTGTGACACACAAATGTTTGAATTGCTAACGGACCTGCACGATTCTATGAATAACTCTCGCTACACCCACGCGATTTTTATCGACTTTTCCATGGCATTCGATCGCGTGCAACCAAACGGTTTAAAGGCTAAAATCTGCAATCTACATCTAGATGATAAAACAACCCAGTGGATCAAGGGCTTCCTTATAACAGATTCAGTCAGTCAAACTGACAACGTTATCTCTAGTCCCAGCCCGTCAAATTGGAGTACCCAGGGTTTCCCTGCTCGGCCTTTATTGTTCCTAGTGTACATTAATGATATCGGGTCCAACATTAACTCTTCACTGCGTCTGTTTGCCGACGACGTCGTCATCTACAAACCCATCTCTAAACCTAACGACATAACCATCTTGCAGTCAGACCTGACAAAATTATCGGAATGGTGCCGTATATGGCAAATGGAAATTAATGTTAGCAAAAACCAAGCATGTCCGTTTCTCATCTGTTGCAGATCCTTCGCCTAACGTGTATGCCATAAACGACATAGTAATTCAGACTGTTCCATCCATAAAGTATTTAGGCATTTCTTTTTCATTTCGATTTATCTTGGACTAGCCATGTAGAATATATAACCGGGAAAGCATTAAGAAAGCTCGGCCTTCTTAAACGTCGTTTGAAACTCGCGAACAAAGACACCAAACTTCACGCATATAACGCAGTAATCCGGCCAACCCTAGAATATGCTGCAATAGTATGGCACCCGCACACAGCAGTCCTTACCGAATGCTTGAATCGGTTCAAAACAAAGCCGCACGGTTCATCTTGTCATGCTATTCCCGTTATGAAAGTGTCATCCATTAAGTAAAATTTAAATCTCTCCCCACTTGCCATGCGCAGAAAATTTTCCCGCTTATCCTTCTTCCACAGGTTATACCACACTGATTCGCCATTTCGTCGCACTTTCATTCACCCGGCTTCGTACACTTCTATGCGTATTGACCATGATCATAAGATAGAACCAGTATTTTCTCGCACAAAGAAACACCAATTTTCCCCTCTTGCTTTGTCAATAAATGAGTGGAATTCACTACCTGCTAGCGTTGTCGCACACTCTCTGCAATCAACTTTCCAAACTGCGTTACTTGCTTTTCTTGAAACCGATAACCAATTTTAGTCATTGTAATGTCTTGCTTGTGTAAAAAGTACTGCTTTGGCAATGTGTTTGCTCTGTGAATATTTGTTGCGGTCTTTTTCTGTATTTTTTGGAATTCTGACTGATTATATTTCTGTACCCTGCATTTTTTGAAGCAATTTGTTGTTATTACTGCTGTATGTCACCCCCCCCCCCCCTTATGTAATGCCCTATTGGGCCCTTAAGGTATATAAATAAATAAATCGTGGCCGCAACGACATGGTGATTACTTATGCCTGTAGTTGAGATAACCGACTTAAATAAATTATTACGATTCATAAAATGCAGGCTCAGAACACTATTATTTGCGGACCTCCATCGTATTGGAAAGTTGAGAAACTGAAAAATGTCATAAACTGTGTTAAGCTCGGAAACAGCAGAATGAAGTTCTGACCGACTGTTTTCAACGGGACGAAGATTGCACCATGCAACATTAGGCAGGTCAAAATCACCAGCCAGCATAATTAGTTCGAAGGAAAGGGCCGAAAGCGTTTTGTATAAACTAAGCAAAGGTAACACACTCGACCTACCAGGAGGCCGATAAAGAGACCCCAAAACTAAACCGTTCCCTTGCGACTTCTACACCATACAGATTCGGAGTTGCTATCTGCGCTCTGTAATGGTACGGTTGCTATGCTGTTTTGAGCCAGAATGGGCACCCCCCAGTGCGTATTACGGTCCTTGCGGTAAGCTGTGTAGCCCGTTGAAAAAACTCCAATATCTGAAATATGTTCATCTAGCCAAGATTCAGTTCCAAAAACAACGTCGGGTTGCGAAATTCGAATTAGGGTATCAAACTCGTAAGCCTTATTCTTAAAACTTCGGCAATTGACAACAATAACTGATTGGGTCTCCGGAAGTTTCTTTTTGCGCGACGACGCTATAGCGCCCATCAGCCGCTATTGAGCGCATTCTTTCACTGAGTCACTTGTGCTGTCGTACACGAACGATTTACTTCCGATTTCGCCTCCATTCTGCCCCTGTTGTATTTGGTTGTGACCATCAGTTTGCTTCCCGTATTTCAGTAACTTTTGCTTTTGCTGGCGAGCTATTTTGGAATAATCTTCACCAATAGAAAAATCCGTTCCATTTAGTTCTGAAGCACCAGATATGGCTCCTTGCTTGTCCTTGAAAAACGCAAATTTCACAATAACTAGCCGGGGTTTTTCGCCCCCGACCTTGCCGATTTGGTGGGCACGCTCGATTGCGGAGGGCGGCGCTGTTACACCTAACTTTTCTGCACACAAATCAATCACTTTCTTTTCCAATTCGTCCCACATTTCCTTACCCCCCTCAGACAGACCAAAGAACAAAAGAATGTTTCTATGCGACCGGTTTTCTATATCATCCTGATTCAATAAAACATCACCCATGTCGTCAACACACTGGCTTCTTCCCCGCTTGATCATGCAGTAGGCAAATCTCCTGCCAACCCTTCGATTTCCTAGGTTCTAGTTGAGCCGCTGAAATATTACTTACCGGACAGAACAAGCAGCGCCACGAGCACAGAAAGCAAGAAGCTCGCCATGTTGTCTCCTGAGAGGGCGCGGAATAGTCAATGCCTTGGCACTAGCCCGTCGCTCCGATAGTCATCCAACGTAAAGCGGCACAGCTCGCCTTCAGAGTGCAGCCATCTAGAACTGTTGCCACTTGGTTGTCTATTTGAGGCTGAGGGTTATTCTAGGCGTACCCGATCGAGGTATCACAGCCGGGTCAAGGTTGCTAGAGCCGTATATTGGCCTCCGGGAAAAGTGAGCGCACACATCTGTTCTCGGGCGCTTTGCGGCAGTAAAAAGACGTTTTTTTAACATCCTGTTCCCTCGCTTGCGATTAGTTTTCAGAAGAGGAAAGTATTTCACGGTAACAATAAAGAGCACCGAACGTGATGCGTAAGACGCGCCTTGCAGCCCGCCAGGTGAGCCGGAAACTGCTGGTGACACGAGCCGGCCTGTAGGCAGGTCAACAATTTGAACAAGCCTGATCACGTCGACGGTGGCAGAATTAATTGAGCTTGCACTCGATGTGCGGGAATATTCCTGGCCATTGCATTGTGAGTCGCAATGACAGTTTTTCAGGTGTGTGATGCGGAGCTCGAACCTGTTGCAGAGTGCGCAAGAGTATCTGAACAAAATGTTTTCATGTTTTTCAAGGGGTTTTTAACTGAGGCTTCGCACACCTCTCATCCCATGTGCATCACATGTGCCACGTATGCACAAGAGCTGACGGTGACGCGGAGGAAGGGGTACAAAAGGGAGCTCATGAAAGAGTTTGGTTTGCCACCGTTGGAGTGTAAGACTGGCAAGACGAGCCATAGCGCAATCCTGCAGTGCGCGAACCGTCAGAGACGGGCACAAAGAAGAAACGGTGCCCCAAAACGGCTCAGTGTGCGTCCTTACGACCAGCATAGCCTTCTCGAGGACAACCGGAATCCAGGGTCGAATATCAACGCAGTTGAATTGGTTCAATACACTCACCAAATGGTACAATTACGGGATGTGCTCCTACGTGGTTTGTTGTGAGCATACAGATTTAACAACCGCAGAAAATTTTCTTGGACGTTTTACATAATCAGGAAATGAGTGTAACTTGTGTTTATTGGGAAACCAATAAATGCACCATAAAGCGGAAATCCGGCGTCGGCGTTACCGAGAGATTGTTATAAAAATGGCCGACGGCACAGACAGAATAAACGCACCACATGGGCGAACATATATAGTCTCTGATTCAAATGCGGACCAAATTAAGTAATGGTTGAGCAGGCATCGCCTCCTACACCAGGGACGACACTTGGCTCTAGCTGATGGTAGGCATAGTTAATGCATTGTGCCGTTCGATTTATCAATGGTATCGGAGACATCTACACAAGCCTACTGGTGTAATTTAGGCATGATAAATACACATGGATAAACGCACCTTTCCAGCGATAGCGTAAATGTAAGACGGACTACATCGACGGACCTAGCCTGTCGATCATAATATTTGAGGGAAAAATGACGCAAAGAGAAAAAGGATCATGACAAGAGTAATGAGAAGACTCAATCACACCACTGAATTCATTTCTGCTGCCGCTGTTGTCTGTACTGAGATGGCTACACGAAGCCAGGGACAGCACCGGCGGCCCGAATGGAGTAGTTGGTCCGCCTAAAAATTCGGGGCCACCCTGCGGGATGCACGAAGTCGACTCGCCAAGGCGCAACAGCACGGCTCCCTGGCGCTAGGCCAGCAAGGGGTGGTCCAGCGGAAAAGACCGTCGGCCCCTAGAAGGATGGCTAGTCATTTCTGGCCGCCCCGCCTCATCAATTTCATAAACCGGCGCCGACCATTATGTGCTCCAATTAGTGTTGTACACGTTCCTCAAAAACTAAAACGAAAGCTCGTTCGTCGTTCCTCCCAAATTTTGAAACGAGCTCCCGTTGCAAGTTCCTTTATTGCGAAAGGAACGTGTTCCAGTTCCAATTCGAACATTGGAACGGGTCGTTACATTGATGTTTTATTACATCCCAAAACCCGAATATTTGTACTGTCCAATAGAGCTGCCCGTCTCATCTCCCGTGATTACAGACACCGTTCCAGCGTAACACAAATGAAGCTAGATCTTTCCCTCCACGCCCGATATCACCTTTTTATCATTGCTCCACAAATATGTTTATAACTGCACTCGTTCCACATTACCTATCCAAATCGCATCAAGCAAAGAATAAATAACCAATTACGTTTTTCCCGTATGTATGGTTCCACACATGTGTTTAACATCTCGGCGCTTCCTGTGGCCATTCGCTTGTGGAATAGCCTTGCTGATAGCATTGCTGCAGAGAATAATCAGGAAAAATTTCGTCATCTTCTACACGAGCACTTTCAGAGCAGCACATATGATTAGGCATCATCTTGTTTCCTTCACTAGGCAAGGTGTTTGAAGTGTCTACGGTTTTTTTTTTTCAATATTGCTGCGTGGAACTTATTAGAGAAATGAGCTGGCCAGACACTCGACTTGCAAAGGGCGCAATCCCCCAAAGTGGGCATGTGCCATGGTTGTGCGGCAGCCTGGCTATCCGTCGAGGAAGAAGAAGACGCTCTGGTGGACTAGCGTGTGCACGAGCTGAAAGACCTAGCTGCCTGTCCGAATTTGCCTTCCTAATTATCTGCCAATAGAGACACATTCGTTTACTACTTGTAAATAAGCGTTTTCCTTGCTCTGCAACAATATAATCTTTTTTTCTTGCATTCAGTTCTTTTCTGTGCGTGTCATGTGCCCGCTATCTGTGGCAAATATGTTAATTCTTTTTTCGCATTTTCTCTCGTAAAATGTTTCTACAAGAATTGTACCTTTCATTTGATGTGGTTTGTGTGCTATGAACGTTGTAGTACTTTTTGCGTTATTTCACTGCAATGTACATACGCGTTTTTTTTTCTCGTTATTTCTCTGATTTTGCATTTGTGTATCGAAGTATTTAGTTCCCTGCAACCTTTTCTGCCGAGTAATGGCTGCTTGCTCCTTTTGTAATTTTCATGTCAACCCCCTTACTCAATGCCCCCCGGGTCTGCAAGGTATTTTAAATAAATAAATAAACAACCAAATCACGTGATCCACCCTCTCACTATCACTCATACTCCCAGGTACTCTTCAAAGTGAAAGTATAGCACAGGTTGAAACCAATCAACTAAAGCAACTGTGAACGCTGGCCAACGACCTTCGGGCGGCCTCTCTCGGGTATTGTCCATGCAGCGCGCGACGAAATTATGCCCAACAATGACAAAATTAATTGATTGACTGGGCATGGGCAAGCAGCGATGGAGCGAACGTGGCTCAGACCGTTCTTTTTTATTACACAGCTGCTGGCAATCTTCTGCTCGTGGCCTGCCTCGGACGCGATACCACCTGGCTATCTACAACCGCTGCAAGCTCGTTCTTCGGTCCCGCTGTTTTTGCTGCGACACGGTTCTGCAGCGCCGGAATCGCCTTCTTCGACACCGGTGCACCCACTGCAACTCTGCCTCTGCAGGGCGACCGGATCGACGCTGCCATCATCGTGTGGAGCTAGTTTAAATAGCGAGCGTGCATCCGCACCGACCACTGGGCATGGGCAAGCAGCGACGGACCATTCTTTTTAATTACACAGGTTAGTCCTTCCTTCTTGAATTCGAAGCGCACTAGTAACCGGTGTTTGCTGCTTGTCCCATGCCCAAATACGCTCTTATTGTTGGCTTGTGATTGTGTTCGAGTGACCAAGTTGCTACTTATGTGTGGTGATGTGGAGCAAAATCCCGGTCCTCCAAGCGATAGTTCCAATGAAGGAAATGGGAGTAACAATGAGGTGCTAGCTGCCATAAAATCCCTCGCTCGAACCATGGAATCAAGGCACTTAGAAGTGATTTCCTCCCTGAATGAGGTAAAGCTAGCCAAAAACTGCTCGAAGAACGAGTCTCAAATATCAACACCAGGCTAGCTGCTGTCGAGTTAAAGATAACCTCGCTGGAAAGCCTTCCTGCTCCAACCGATATTCAACGCCTTGTTGTAGAAACTGTTAGTAGCGAGAATGCCGCCATTCAATCCCGCTTGGATGATCACGAGGATAGGTTCGACGGGATAATCTTATTTTTCATGGAATAACTGACACGCCCGCCGAGACATGGTCCCAAACAGAAGAAAAAGTGCGGGCTATTCTCGCGAATAAATTTTCCCTGCAGCTGAATGACGAAGGCATCGCGCGAGCACATAGGCTAGGCGGTTACGTCGTGAACAAGTGCCGCCCTGTGGTTGTTAATTTTGCTGCGTTCAAAACTAGGGATAAAGTTCTGTCCCAGTGATCCAAACTGAAAGGCAGTGGTGTAACCTTGGAAGATGATTTTTGCAAGTCAACGAGGCTTTCAAGAAAAAAGCTGCTTGAGTTTGGTAACGCGAGTGGACAGAAGTTTAACCTAAAGTACAACAAGCTTTACATCAACAAAAGGTGTTATGTGTATGTTGCGCAAACTGACAGTGTATGTGAAGTGACACCTTTGAACATGCCCGGCACCACGGCCGATATCGCATTCTCGTCTGCGACTGGCGATGATGCATGTACTTCTGCCGCTGTACCTCCCTCTTCTGCCACTGTACCACCCTCATGATTGTCCTAGCAAACTTCGGCTGTTCAGGCACGACGAAAACATGACTATTCATTTCTTTTCACCAACATTAGAAGTATTGTAAATAAACGTGATTCTTTGTCTGCCTTGATAGATACTTGCTCAGCCGAAATAGTCACATTAACTGAAACGTGGCTTTCCGGTAAAGTGGCCAACTGCGGGTTGTTTACTTGCAAAAAAGGAGACAACGTGTACAGAAGTGACCGATGCGAGCGCATCGGCGGAGGAACCCTGATTGCGGTATCAAATGACCTAGTATCATATTCCATCCTTATCACCGTCCCCGCCTCTTTAGAATTCGTCTCAGTTAGCATCACTGTGAACCACAGAGACGCAGTGTTCTGCGCATGTTATCGTGCACCTAACGCCGCAGATACCTTTTCTGCTGACCTATTTGACTGTTTGAGCAAAATTACTATGAGGTATCCTAGCGCTCCAATTTTTCTTTTGGGAGACTTTAATTTTCCCGCAATCTCATGGGAAGACCAGCCTGTAGTAACCAATGGTTCCTCGGAATGTCTAGCATTTCTTGACTTGTGTAACACATTCCATCTGTCACAAATTGTAACAACACCTACGCGCGTAACCACTTCCTCAGCCAATGTGCTAGACCTAATATTGACTACGGTACCTGATTTTGTCTCTTCCCTAACTGTTTTGCCCGGTTTAAGTGACCACGCGGTTATACACTTCAGCATTCCTTCCGCTCTACCCCGTCCGCTTAAGTGTTACAAAACAATTAGGGACTACAGTAAGGCTAATTTTGACGCAATTAACTCGGAGCTTGCGAACTTTGCCGATTCATATTTTCCGCAATTCTGGGAGCGTAGCATTGATGATAATTGGTGCTTATTCAAAGATATAGTTAAAAAAAAACTAACAGATAAATATATCCCACTGCGTCGGCTGGCACAGCACAAGTCGCCTTGGTTTACCCCAACGCTTAAACGGCTTCTTAATGAAAAAAAGCGCATCTTTCGCAGCTACAAGCATTCCAGGTCGAGCAACAGACTATCCTCTTATCTCTCCGCAGCTTCAGAATACAAACGCGCTCTCTCAAGCGCGAAACACACGTTTTTTACGCAAACACTTCCTGATCTATTAAACACTAATCCACGGAAATTTTGGAACGTGATTACCATGCGCCGAACCAATGACGTACAATTAAGACTACCCGATGATACACCTGTATCCTCTCACCAATGTTGCGCCGTCCTAAATAACACATTCTCCCTGTCGTTTACAGATTCTACACCAACAACATTCCCTTCTTGTTGCACCGTACCGTTTGAACGAATGAATGATATTACAATCGAATCAGAAGGCATTGCTAAACTTATTCGTAAGGCCAAGCTCTCATCCTCCTCGGGTGTCGACGCAATTAACTACAAGTTTCTAAAAAGCACTGAAGCATACTCATCCATTATCTTGTCATACATATTCTCACAGTCTTTACGAAGTGGCGCCCTTCCTTCAGACTGGGGTATCGGCAAGGTGGTCCCAGTGCACAAGTCTGGTGATGTTCATTCTCCCTTTAACTACAGACCAATTAGCCTCACTTCTGTTCCGTGTAAACTCCTCGAACATATAATCTATACTAATCTTATTAGTTTCCTCGAATCAAATTTCTTCTTTTCACCATACCAACACGGATTTCGTAAATATCATTCCTGTGAGACCCAATTAATAGCCTTTACCAATGACCTTCTTTCGGCGTTAATCACTCGTTGCTCATTGACTGCATCTTCATCGATTTTGCGAAAGCTTTTGACACCGTATCCCATCAACTTATTCTCTTTAAGCTGAGCAAACTTAACCTAGACGCGAGCATACTTAAATGGATTGAGTATTTCCTACATAACCGTACCCAATATGTCAGTGTCAATGGTTACCAATCCAACCTTCACCCAGTGACGTCCGGTGTGCCACAGGGGTCAGTTTTAGCCCCTCTCCTCTTTCTCATATATTAATGATCTTCCTGAATCTGTTTCTTCATCCATACGGCTGTTCGCTGATGATTGCGTAATACAGGCGAGCCCGCTTATAACGAACACAACGGGAAACCGAAATCACTTCGTTATATCCGCTTTTCGCTATATCTGGACGGAAAATCTATGTATACCAATGGTAACGGGAATGAAGATTTGTTCGTTATAACCGCTATATCGTTAAAACCGGGTTCGCTATAAGTGGGCTATACTGTATATAGACAAATTATTAACCAATCCGATGTCTCTTGCCTTCAATCTGACCTTAACAACATCTCTGCATGGTGTGACCGCTGAGGATGAAACTTACACTTCCAAGTGCAAATCAATGAGAATTTCACGGAAGACAAATCTTCATGACCCCGCTTATTTTTGAATGACTTGCCTTTATCCCCCGTGAAGAGTTACAAATACCTTGGTGTCTACATTACTAATGACCTCACCTGGCACACTCACATTCAGCACATAACGAACAATGCCAACCCGATGCTTGGTTTTATTCGTCGAAACTTTTCTACGCCCCTACCGCACTAAAATTGTTGCATTATAAAACGCTAGTGCGGTCAAAAGTAGAATACGCATCATCAGTTTGCGATACACCAACTAACACGCTCATTTCCACACTCGCATCACTCCAGAACCGCGCAGCACGACTTATACTTTCAAATTATTCCCGTTTAGCTAGTGTCACGCAAATGAAATCTTCATTACATCTTCCAGATCTTTCGTCCCGCCGACAACTATCTCGTTTATCACTCTTTCATAAAATTTTTTATACCAATGCAATCCTAAAAGAAAGTCTTTTCACTCGTCCCAGCTACCTATCATCTCGCATAGACCACGATTTGAAAGTTGGCATACCCCAATGCAGGACTAACCTTTTTTATGATTCTTTTGTACCCAGAACCAGCAGGGACTGGAACCGCCTTCCGGCCTCTGTTGTATCAATCACAGATCATTCCACTTTCAAAAACGCACTTCTTGGCTGTATAACTTGAGATTGTTTGCCATTTTCATCCATTTCTTGCTTGTTACTTGATTATTATTATTTTTGTACTTTGTACCCTGTCCTCTCTGTAACGCCTGAATGGCCCTGAGAGTATGTAAATAAATAAATAAATGAAAT
Organism: Haemaphysalis longicornis; assembly: GCA_013339765.2. Taxonomy (NCBI): domain Eukaryota; kingdom Metazoa; phylum Arthropoda; class Arachnida; order Ixodida; family Ixodidae; genus Haemaphysalis; species Haemaphysalis longicornis. Next base: position 178,287,287 of record CM023453.1, read on the forward strand.
ATATTGATTGATTGATTGATTGATTGATTGATTGATTGCACAGACGCAACGCAGGCAATGAGGCGCTCCGTAGTGGAGGGCTCCGGTTTCATTGTGACCACCTGGGGATCTTTAACGTGCACCGAAATCTCGTACAGACTGGCGTTTTTGCTTTTCGCCTCTATCAGAAAAGCGGCCGCAGCGGCCGGGAATCGAACCCGACAATGGCGAAATTCCTGTCCTTTGTCAACACGACGCGTGCAATACAAAAGGACCTGGCACTTCCGTCGACCTGGCACTTCAGATCGACGAAAGACCGCACCGTGATGCACTGCGCGCGTACTCTGTACCTTCGAGCAGGACAACATCCCGAGACTCTTAAAAGCCACTGCGGTGCACCCAGCTCTATTGATAGCCGGTGACATTTCGAATGACCTCCCAGCGAGCGCAAGTCCCCCCCCAAACAACGCACACGTGCCTCGCGCACACTAATGTGGTAATTGCCGCTGACAATAATACAGATACGCTAGTTTCACAAGGGACCGCGCAGCGCCGTTTGAATTTCGACAACCTTTCCCCGCAGGGAACAATTCTGTAGGCCAGACCCGCATCCTGGCCTCCCAAGAGAAACGACGAAAAGTGAAAATCATCCTCGCGGGGGCGGTATTCATTCTTTCGGACGCCGCTTAAGCTCAACGGGCATGAAAGCAAGCAGAAGCTGCGACCGGCTCTGTGATTACTCTTCTGCTTTTCACCTTCGAGGAAGCACGTTCCATTGACAAATTGGCCACCTTATAGGAAGACAAACACCGTAGTGACTTGTGGATTTTCGTACTCGAGCCTCGGCATCCAACATAGCCAAATCCTAGCTGTGTAACGTTTGCGGAGGGAACGCCGTTCCTGTCATTCCTTCATAAACCCAACGAGTTAGCGTTACAGTTCCACCGACCCTTACGGAACCGGTGGGGTTCCTCCGTTCCTCCAAAAAGGAACTAGTTCCAGAAACCCGTTCCTTGGAACGCCGTTCCGTACAACAGTGGTTCCAATGCTGCGCACTGGTTTTGCGAGTTACTTTACTAGCTTCTTTTGCACATTTAGTTTGTCCTACCGCTACTTGTGACTGCGATTCCAATCGTTGTTTCGTCAGCTAGCATGTCCACGCTGTCACGCTGTCACGTCGCGGTAGAACCGCGAATTTGGTCCTGTTTCAACGTTTCCTGTAATTGATTGATTGTAGGGTTTTACGCGCCGACGCAACGCAGGCGATGAGGCGCGCCGTAGTGGAGGGCTCCGGATTAATTTGGACCACCTGGGGATCTTTATCGTGCGCCGAAAGCTCGTACACACGGGCGTTTTTGCTTTTCGCCTCCATCAGAAAAGCGGCCGCCGTGGCCGGGAATCGAGCCCGCGACCTCGTGCTCAGCAGCGCAACGCCTTAGCCACTGAGCCACCGCGGCGGGTCGTTTCCTGTAATCTTTCGGCAGATTAAGAATTCAACACCTACCTTCCTGCATTCTTGAGGTTTTTACTAACAGAATATTCTCGATAATCAACTCCATGAAGTCTTCACCTCTTCTTCTAACTTCGCTTAAACCCTGTAATATCCCCCTTAACCTCTGAAAGCTCCTCCAATATTTCATATACATTACATCTAGTATTACACTTAATATTACATCCCTGGCTAGACAACGTTCGCGCGTTATACGTTGCCAACTTGATGTCCGTGCGTACCGATTCTTAGCACCCTCTGCTGAAGTCGCTGTACTGACAAGCCGCTGTGGTCAGGTACTCCGTGGTGTGAGGGCCGCGAGTTGCGCTCGTTAAGCGTGGGACATGGGGGCTTATTACTGATCCAGGGTGGGCAGAATCTTCTCTGGCGAAAGAATTATCTCTGTACCCTAAGAAATCAACCTTCATCGAGCAGTTGCACTGTCTAGTTTAGCCTGCAACGTTGTCGCGATGATGGTTACTTGCACACCAGGCAGCACTTCATAGAAGAGGATTTTCCAGGACCAGAAAAAAGAGCGTCGCGTGCGTGTCGGTTATTTTAAAGGCTTTTTTTTCATCTGCAAGTATCCCTAGATAAGCCAAAGTATTTTTAAAGCGAAGCTGTTTCTTGCTCAACCGACGGCGACCGTAGACAAGAACGCAATGCACGGAAAGCCAACTTTGCATAATGGAGAGGGGCATGATGATGACGACGGGTCTACACAAAGACACATCAAACGCCTCAAAAAAAAAAAAAACACTTCCCGTTGTCGGGATCGCACCTGGGTCCTTCGGGTTATGATCCGACGTCTATCCTGATCGCTCCATTCCGGCATTGCCGAAGCTGTTTGGATTCTGGAAATTGACTTAGTTCGCGTAGGAGAGACATTTGCGCTTTCTCTGCGCGCTTTTCACACCTTTCTCTTAAGACAGGGGCTCTGGTTTTTGCTTTTCCAAAGACGCGTTCCACTATGAGCAGGGATTGCAACAGCCCTTGGAGGAAGAATGGTAAGAGAAGGCACCGTTCGTTTAGGTGTAGCTGTGCTTTCAAGGTTTTATCCGCTGCACCTGTAGAGTCGAGGAAATTTCGTTTGCGGGCGCGGTGAGACGGACCTGCGAGAAGAAAGCTTGATACATGCACGAAAGAAGAGGAACAGAATACGCGTAGGGGGAGGGGTGAGAGGAGCTGCTCTGCTGACGGCGAATACCCGGGACTAGAGCGCCAGGATAAAAAATTGGAGATACTTCTTACTCCATGCATGGTTTGTTTACAAGTTCGTAAAAACCCCGTGGCTGCACAAAAAAGTCTGCAGAAGGGCACCTGTGAGCGACCGCGTGAATGTAACGTCGCGGCACCAGGAAGAGAGCACAAGCATGTTTGGAATTGGTCCGGGACACTTCATCGATCGCCGGCCCGCTTTGTAGAACACGTTTCATCGTAGGCATGCCCGTTTCTTCAACGACTGTACATCTAACGCCATTTTATCCAATCAGCGGTGCCTGTTTTCATCGAAAAGCATGCGCCTGCCCCCTGTGCACGAAAATTTTTGCCACTTTTTTTCGGCCATGCTTGCAAGCTACTTTTCAGACAATATGATGACTCATCCCCTCGTCACCCTTGCCCAGTTCATGAGCATTTTGTTAATGGGTCCTCAATGATTACAACACGTGGTGTCATGCAACACGATTTGGCGCGGCAGCAAACCGACGAAAATTACACAGAAGCATACAATAATCGGGTTTATTAAAACGAAATTAGCTCTATTCACGTCATACAGAGTTACGACACGTCCCCTGCAGGGTCCGTAACGCTCGCACTTCCAGAAAAACTTGCGGGAACTTTCTTGTTGCAAACATAGGCGTGTTTGACCATTCGAGCAGAGCTTTGGTATTCCACGGACTGTGGTTTCGGGGTAAAACATCTGCTACATTTACCACCAAACGCGTCTAAGTTGCCAATATCGCCATATCAA